>JAAAKQ030169598.1:0-12524 GCA_010016005.3 Zanna intricata
GACTTGAACCTTGGAACTCTCGACTTCGAAATCAGCTGATTTGCGATGTCGCGTTAACCACTAGACCAACCCGGTGGATTACATACGTATAGACGTCACGCCGAAACTAGACAAAATGGATTCAGGGATGGTCAGTGTGGTTATTTCCGTTAAAATCTGAAAAACCTACACTTTTCGCAATCACAATACTTCTTTACATCGTACAAGGAAGTAAAAATCGGGTAACGATATTTAACATAGTTCTGAGTTGGCCTGAATGAAAAAAGCTTTAGGATACTAAAAGCTCATTATGATACATTTTAAAAAAGAAAAAGAAGTTAAAGAATTCCATTTTTTCGTTTTATATCTACTAAATGGATTAAAATTAATTCTTTGAAATTTAGTAGGAAGATTTTACACATGGGAAACTTTTTTTTTTAATTTTATTTTTACTTTCCTGTCTAGCGCTATAACAGAGCTAAGGTATATTATAATTGAGCATAAGCGGTTTTCACCGGATTTTGACATCTAAAGAAACCAAAAAACCCAAAAACTGAATAGAAATTTTCCAGAGTTCCTATGTACTTGTGTGTCTTCGGTGTCGCACTTTAAATCACCTTATATCTCCAGAAATACTCGACTGATTTTGTCCAAACTTATAATAATTCTATAAATGGGTATTAATGCCATTAAATTTTTGACTTAAAAGTTCATGGGGGTGAAGCTGTAGAGCAAGGTCACTCTCAGTATCTGTAGATTTCGTATAATTAAGATCTTATTTTACGTCACATTTGTTAACAATTAAAATTAATATTTCCAAAACAAAACTGTTTTTGCAAAACCACTCCCCCACCCTACAAAATGCTCTAAATAAACTAGTAGCTTAGTGGGATACTGCCCCCCCCCAGAGGCATTAATAATGTCCAGTGGCAACAGTATCCCCTGTCATCACATGGAGCGTTAGTGTAGAGCCCTGTAGCCGTCTCTCTCTCTCTCTCCCCTCTCTCTCTCCCTCACTCTCTCTCCCCCCTCCCACCTCTCTCTCTCTCGTAACGTCACAGGTGAGCGGTAGAATTACATTAATGAATAAGATTTAAAGTGTAAAATGTATTTAAAGTGGCCGCTAGTACCTTCACCCCCAAAGAATCATTGAATTAAATAAATAAAAATATTACATTTGAAGAAAATGATACATATTTTAAATTAAGTTGTGCGTGCATGTGTGTGTAAGCTGTACATCAGAAAAAAATAGTTGCGTGACGGGAAGGTCCTCCTACAACTGTGTTGTCAGCTTTTTTAAATATCCTGAGGGACTGCCGAGATATAAAGATAGGATAGAAACATAAAATTTTCAAAGGAATAAATTTTTCTACTTTTTATTTATTACCTCTTCCATAAAAGTAATATTTTTGGAAAATTAAAAAAAAAAAAAATCATTTCTTTCCTCAAATAATTACGAAATTTATACGAATAAATAATCAGCGAATAATTAGTTCGTAAATTTATGAATTTCAATTACAAGAAGTTTTCCATTATTCTATTTTAAGTTATTAATTAATGATATAAAATATGGTTTATAGGAGCTAAATTCTAGATAAATATTTTAAAAGTACTGGAGAGGATAATGAATTTCAGTTATTACGCATATCTTCAAAATTCTTAACAAGAAAACTTTAAATTTACTAACGTGTGGATTCTATATATGAGACATTGATGGAAATAAATTTTTAATTTAAAAACAATATTTCAAAAAAACGGGAAGATTTCCCCCACTTAAGTCGGAAAAGTTATGAAACTCTTTGTTGGTTAAAAAAAAATAATCCATCTACTGTGCAGTAAATTAAAGATTATTTAAAAATATATGTATATATCCTTTTTTAGTTATATAACTGAAAGTAAATTATTAAATCAAACTTTATAAACTTTGGCAGTAAATAAAAGTGAATAGAATGAAGGCGTTGTTACACGTAGTGAGTGTCTAACTTAACAATGTATCAGTAGATTCACAAAGTTTGCTAAAACTACGTTTAAGTAAACTTTACACACTTGTTACCTTTTGTCTAAACTTATTTTATTTGTATTAGGCAGGTAGTTAGAAAAGCCGACTATGGTATGTCTTTAATTTGCAGTTTCCTTTTAAATTATCATAAATATAATGACTTAAAAACTTTCTTCTATATTTTGGTTCGTATGAGATATATTTTATATAATCTGTAGTTTTGCATGAACTCGTATTTTATATAAACAAAAGGATCTAATAATATTAAAGAATGCTTTTGTCAGAAAACAATTTTCTTCTTTTCAAAGTTTAAAATATTTGTAAATTTTGTTTATCAAACCAACTATTTATAATACTTAAGTATTTAAAAAAGTCTTTTTTTCCCTTAATCGTACTTTAGATTTTTTGTTCTATAATTTTTTTCTTTCGAGTTTATTGATCAAGAAGTAATAGAATCGACTTTGATGTTTCCTTATTTTGCCCAATGAAGAGTTGATATCTAGCTTTCTAAAAAAAATTACCTTATATTGAAATCAACAATACAATAAAATTATAATAGATACCCAGAAAAATTCTATTCGATTTTTGACGGCCACAGTTCTCTTAAAGAAAGAAAATAAAATTTTCTTCCCGTTCCTAATATTGGAAAGTAATGTTATTAATTAAGAAACAAAATGAATTGCTGAAAATACATATTTAACATAATTAATATAATTGAGACTTCTTATTTACATTCTCCTCAGAATAAAAGAAAATAGAATTGTAGATTACGTTCTAATTTTAAGATAAACTATTTAAAATGTCAATCGTTAACGATTTTCTTTCAAAACGTAGAAATTGTACTTCGAGAAGATCTATTCTCTAGACAATTAAGCAGTGCCTTCTTTATGTGGAGAAGAGGGGAAGAAATGCTTATGTCAGCTTATAGTCAGTCGGCTTCTGTGAAATGTAAATAGAACTGCCGGTGGTACAATAGATTATTCTTAAAAGATTCAGATATTTGACAATATCTTAATTAACTTTCCTAAAATAATGCATAATCTTGTACTAAACTTCACTTATTGATTATTTAAATGTCGTAAACATTTTAATAAACCAAATAGGTTATCGATTCTTCCCGTTTATTTTTATGCGTTTTAATATTACGTCGAGAAGGACTCGTTCGTGTTATCAATTTCTTTATTTATTCATTTCCTTATTTTTTTCTATGACCCAGATATAGGTTTCTCGCCTTTTCTGCAGATGGGTTTGTTTTTTACACGGGACGTAGTTTTGATGTCTGTTCCGTAATTTAACTTTCAGCGAGATTTAAAAATATAAATTAAAAATGCAAATTTAAAAAAGTATTTCCGATTTAAAGACAACATACTAAAAAATAGATTTTCAACTTTTTTTTTTTTTTTTTTTTTTTTTTTTAGAATTTTGACTGCGATCAAATAAAGTGTTAGTAATTTTTATTAAATAACAGTTAATAAAACGTTATTGTAGTTGGTTTTACTACCTTAATAGGTTTTAAAAGGTGTAACAAGAAAAATTATAATCAATTGTTCTTGTTTAAGCACGAATCTAAAAATCAAAATTGAATAAAACTAAAAATTGAAGCTTTTATTTAATTTTTAATAAGTCTATTTAAAAAGAAAGCGTATTTGAAAGTGTAATAAACATATCTTGTAGGAGTGCTTGTGCATTAACCGACTCGCATATTATTTACATAATTTTCTTATTATTACGCATTTTTTATTCATCTAATACTAGTCCTAAAAGTAAATCTCTAGTAATTTGAAGTAATTAAAACAAAAATTAAATTTAAAAAAATAATAATTTCATATTGTGTCATTCATATGGGGACAGAAAAGAGATACTGTTTTCAATATTTCTCCAAACAGTGTTTTTTTTGGAAATTTTTGCCGAAACAAGAATCCAATCAGGTAGGATTCCAAGCGATGTAGAGCGGTACTCCGGTGTTTTTTGTTCCTCCGTTAACTGATTCCCGCATTTTTTGATATGCTGAGTATGCCTCCGGGTCGATTAAATTGTAACGGCAGTAAACCTTAGTGGATGTAGTAGTTCACTTGTTCATCTACTATAGTTAACCGTCGTTACTATTTTCGATTCGGCCGTTTCCAATTCATCACGCTGATAACCATTCCGACAGTATGGTACCTTGCACTGATAATAAATGAATCGTGTAACAGTAACAACCGGATGCCTAGTTCCCTTCAGCCGAATTATAACACAAAATCCCTTAGGTTAGTTCCATTGTTATATTTCCATTTCACATCGTCACTGAAATATTAATTTCATGTCGTAATCCTTTCTGCGTTTTCGGGAACGTAACACTACTCCGTATTCCTTTAACCAGCGTGTCCTTGCTTCTTTAATGGTTTTTAGTTGCCACAAATTCATTTCTTCATTTCTTTCATTACTTCATTTCTATACATTTCTTCGTTATTTCATTCATTGTTACTTCTGGTTAGAACGGAAGGAAACTTAATGACGAATATACGATAGCTAAATAAACTAAATAAATGAAGAGAATTATTGGTGATTAGAAGCAGATAACGAAAAATAAAGTACTTTCGATAACAGCGCGCGCAACAAAAATAATGCGTAATAATAATATATAATAGCTTCTTTTTTTTTTAACCTCCGGAACCACAGTTAAGTATTACATCAGAGGATAGAGATGAATGATGTGTAGCGTGTGTGAAAATGCCATGCCTGACCGGGATTCGAACCCGGGACCTCCGGTATGAAAGGCCGAGACGCTACCACTCGCACCACGGAGACCGGCAATATATAATAGCTATAATACTGTAAGCCCACCGGGCTAGTCTAGTGGTTAACGCGACATCGCGAATCAACTGATTTCGAAATCGAGAGTCAAATCCTAGTAAAGGTAGTTACTTTTATTCGGATTTGAATACTAGATCGTGGATACCGGTGTTCTTTGGTGGTTGGGTTACAATTAACCACACTTCTCAAGGAGTGGTCGCCTGAGATTGTACAAGACTACATTTCATTCACATTCATACATACCATCCTGTGAAGTAATAGTTTATGGTAGTTCCGGAGGCTAAACAGAAAAAAGGAAAGATATTAATTAGATAAAACTTTATGCCAGACATTATATCTTTATTTACTATGAGCTTTGTACAATATTATATTAAGTAACTAAGCTTGAAGTAGTCTAGATATATTCTAAGCTAGATAATGAGTACTTCACCCTTAAGCACGGTCTTAAGACTGAACCTATCCTTAATAGTACAGAATCGATTACACTTAAATACGATAATCATTTTCGCTTAATGCAAGTACCGTTTAATTCAAGTTTACTATTAGTTTTTAATAATATAATTTTATTTGAGTAAACATTTTTATTATTTAATTGTCCTCATTGTTAATGTTTATTATGACGACATGCAATAATCAACTTCTTTCCTACGTTTAAAGAAATTAAAGTAATTTTAAATTTGAATGAAATTGTATCAATCTAAATAAAAGATCATAAACTAAAATTTATTGCCAACACTTATTTAAAATTTAAAAATTTGAGGATTAGAATACAAATATTTCGTAATTGAGTGAATACTGAAAATGAACTATACTATCATCATGTAGGAATATAATTTTTGTTTCACTTGCAAGACTAACAACACCAGCGGAAATAGAGGAGGCAGTAGTCCCCTACTGTGCTTCATGAAAACAACCAGAAAATACGATGGGTGGCCACGGGCCTGAACAAGGCCTGCCACCCAAACTAGACACAACCTGAGACGGCAACGACCTCAAGGTCTGCCGTTCTTATTAGGAAAAAAAAAGAAAAGAAAAATTAAGAGGGTAGTAAGCGTAAGTTAGGTTAGTTAGTTTTTAGAGAAAAAGGGTCATCAGGAGGAAGTAGGTTAAGGCTTACGGTAGTTAGAGGGTGTAACGGAGCGAAACTTATAGACGTATAGAACAGCTGAGGCAGCCTGGTTACTGAGGATGCCCCGATCTGGAGCACACACAAGATTGTTCTGGATTGGGGTATTTCCGATGAAGCATCTGGGCCCCTCTTAGGTATGAGAGATCGTGAGCGGGTGGGGGAGGGGCACTCGCGCATTCTTCAATGCGCATGCCGCCCCTTTAGGTCAGGTTAGTAGGGCGGGACGGGCAGTCTCTCGGTAGGTGGAGGAACGTATCGGCTTCCCACAAGCGGGGAGTCGTCACGCTCTAACGATCCCTAGGGGACCCCGAAGGGGGGCTCCGCTGCAGGAGCTCAAGCAAGAAGGGCAAAAGATAGGTTAATCTGCTGCCACCACTCCCAGGACTGGCCGATGTTATGCCGAGAGGCGATTCTAGCTGCCCTTGGGGAAGCGGTGAGGGAGGTTTAGTCGGTAGGGGGTGGGAGCAACACTGTTTCATGGTCGCCGAGGCTCCATGTCCAGTGCCCACTTAGTTTTGCTAGGTCAGGACGGGTAGCGTCCTGGCTTCGAGATGACACACCTTGCGAAGACCCTGCAGGAAGTGAGTAAGCGCATTCCTTTGTTAAAAAAAATAAACGAATAAAAAAAAAAATAAATAAATAAGTAAAAATAAACGATAGTTTTTCAGTTTGCAATTGAAATCCCATGTTTCGTAGTAGTAAGATTAATGTGGTTTCGGTAGTTGGACAATCAAAGTAATCATCAAAGTCAAGTAAGTAGGTAGTTGGATCAAGTAATTGGTTCTCTTGGTCGAAACCAGTAATAAGTTTCAAACCTGTAAATGATATCCATAGCAATAAACATTATTTCTACTACTGAAATAATAATTATACATAACAGTTATAATCTATATAAAATTTCTTGGCTAATTACCATGTAACATTGGTAGCTATGATGATGAGAAAATACTATATTAGAGTATAATAATTTTTATTAAAAAACTTTTTCTTTTAAATCATAAATAAAGGAGATAATTTTAGATTTAGGATTAGATTTAATCTTTAATTCACTCGATATACAATAGTGAATCATCGGTGATGGATATTTAAAAAAAACTCTATTAATTTAAAAAACAAAATTTAACACCAACAGGCCTGCCGAAAGAATCGCTGAAAAAAATATCAAGAAAGATGGGATCGGCATACCGATACGAGCAAGAAATCCATTTCGAATAAAAGCTAAAATAAGATAGTATACCACAAAATCAAATTAGAACGATTCTACACATTAGAATGCGAATAACTAAACAATAAAACTCGGCTAGAAGATCTGGAAAATAAGGAAAATATCCTCACAAAAAATCTCAGGCCAAAAAGTGATCAGTGAGAATAGATTAAGATCTAATGAAGAAATTATACCAGACAATAGAAAAACTAGTCATCTTTAGGAGAAAACTATGCTTGTATGGTTACATCAAGAGAATGCCTATGGAGGGACTAAATAAAAATATCTTGGAATTCATAGAAAATAGAAAGACACAAATATGATTGGTACAAGGTGGTAGTCGATGACACAAAAGAACATAACGTACAACTGGAAGTGAACAAAAACAAACAAGAGTTCAGAGGAATGGTCCAAAGTATTAAGATATTCCAATATTGAGCAAAAAGAAAAAAAAACACCTGATCAGAAAAACAAAAAAGTACCATTCCATGATAATGAGGTAGTACTGGGAAGAGAAGAAAAAGTAATTATTTGATCCTATCTGGATTGCATAATATCTTTGTTAATAATGATGTGTTTTCAGTTAAACTTCATGATTATTTAAGGAATTTTATTCCTAATATTTTTGGGCTAGGTAGCTTTTTTGTTTTCCTTATTTGATCTAATTAAATATTTATTTTCCCTGGAAAAAAACTGATAAAATAAGAACACACAGTTTTTCCCCATTAAAAATTTCACTTTTTTTTCTAGTAATTTGACTAGTTTGATGCAGCTTTCCAAGATTCCTTATCTTGTGCCAGTCGTTTCACTTCGGAATACCCCCTACATCCGACATCCATAACAATTTGTTTTACATATTCCAAACATTGCCTGTCTCTCTGCACATTTTTCCTCTCCACCTTTACCCCCAATATCAAAGCGGCTATTCCAGGCTGCCTTAATACTGACATGAATATGAGGTCTATAAGTCTGTCTCTTCTTTTAACTGTATCTTTCCAAATCATTGATTTACCGCAACACCTCTTCGTTTGTCAGTTTATCCACCCGTCTGCTTTTTAACATCCTCCTGTAGCACCACATTTCAAAGCTTCTAGTCTTTTCTTCTCTGATATACCAATCATCCAAGTTTCACTTCCATATAAATCTACTCTCTAAACATATACTTCCAAAAATGTTTTCCTGACGTTTAAATTAATTTTTGATGTAAGCAAATTATATTTCTGACTGAAAGCTCGTTTTTCTTGACTATACGGAATTTTTGTATCACTCCTGCTTCATCCATCTTTAGTAATTCTACTTCCCAAAAGGCTAGAATTACTATATCATCAGTAAATCGTAGTTTCTTATATTCTTCGATTATTACTGTTGCAGTTTGGTTCCTGTAAATGTTAACGATTGTTCTTCTATCACTATACTTGAACCTAAGTTTTTTAAAACGCTAAACATTTTTACCAGTATTGATGCCAGGCAGGGCAGGCAGGCAGGCAGACAGACAGACAGACAGACAGAGACAGAGAGAAAAAGCGAGAGAGCACACAGAAAGAAAGAAAACATACAATGTTTTATTTTCAGCACACTTATTAAACGGAACAAGAGATAAATTAAAAAATAGGACTGCCGAAAAAAAACATGGCTGACAACCATTGCTCTTTTGTTCCGGTTGGTTCTCTCATGATTTTTTGTTAACTAACAAATAACCCGTTGGAATTTTGAAAATTGGACGATTGTTTGCAGATATAATATAAAAGCACCCCATTGCACTTCCCAAAACAGCGCTTCAGGGCTATCCCTTTTGTTACCAGTTAATGGTGATGATTGGTCTAGACTCGAATAAAGTACTCGCATCACCTCACCACTCTTGCCTAACATGCAGTCCTCACGGAAAACCATTATAATTAAACAGAAATTTTTAAATTTATTTAATGGTCTTTTATTTTGTTTAACGTAATCTAAATTTTATTATCTTTGTAATTTTATTCATTCGATTGATTTGAATCATTCAATTCAAACACAGTCAACACAATGACAGAGGCTCACAATTCACAGTTCATTAATTAAATTCATTAAAGTTTGTTTTCCACAACTTCAATATTTTTATAAATATATTATATATATATATATATATATAGAGCCTAAGAAACTCCGGGTAACGTAAGGATTCCAACGCAGGGTCATTGATCTAAGACAGTTTGGCCGTTGAGCTTGCTACGGTGGAACAAACACACATTCATACACCCTAAAAACAGTACACTCCATTTTGGGCAGTAGTATAAATTATTAATGTTTTTTAAATGTTATTTTATTAATAAAAGAAAGCGTTTATCAGTTTTTTTTTTGTTTAATCTCTGGAACCACTGTAAAGGTATATCTTCAGAAGATAAGATGAATGAATTGTAGCGTGTGTAAAAAATGTCAGACCGGGATTCGAACCCGGGACTTCCGGATGAAAGGCCGAGACGCTACTACCACTCGCGCCATGGAGGCCGGCAAGGAATTATCAGTTAATTAGCAATAAAACGGTGGCGCAGATTAGACCAATAGTGATGCGCCGGGCGGCTGCACACAGCTCCCTTCACGACTCTCTCCCGCTAGAAGCACTCCGTGGTCAATTAGTTTACAGATTATTTTATAAAATTTCTAAGCGTAGATTATTTTTAATTGCGTTTTATATTTTTGTTTTTAATTACTTATTATTCATTTAATTTTTTTAATAAAAGAAGAGGATTATTAGTTAATATTTAGTAATAAAGAACACGCTTACATCATGGAACCTTTTCTTTTAGTTATCATTAAACATATATATATATATATATATATATATATATTTATGTAGCCTGTGACTCTCACCGTAAAATAAGGATTCCAACTCGGGGTATTACATTTAAATCTTTTCGGCCTTTGAGCTGTTGTGATGGAAAAACATCCATACATACATACTGCTTAAAACATTAAACTCTTTTTTGAGCAGTCGTGTAATAAATTAGCCAGATATAAAGTTAATTTAACGGCGAAGAGTTCAGCGTTGAATAATTTTAATATAGCTTCAAACAATAATACTGAGTAAAATAGTGCCAGTAATCGATAAATATCTCAAAAATTCATATATATATATATATATAACCCATATATATATATATATATATATATATATATGGGTTGTTGAAGTTAAGAAGGATCTCAGCGAATTACAACTGTTCGAAGGTGATGAGTGTAACAGGACTGCGTTTAGGGATAAAATTAATAAACACGTTTTCCGGAAACTTACTGAGAAGACAAGAACGGGGAGATTATGGACTGATGAACAAAAGCAAGTTAAACGAGACGAAATGAAGTTGTACTGGGAAAACAGACGGAAGACATCTATTGCGCAAAGAGTTTAACGCGGTCCTAAGAGACCATAACGAAAAAAAAAATATATATAGAAATAACATAATCAATATATTGACCTACTAAGTTTATAATCATACTCTTGTAACTGCTGCCTTTAACTTATTATGAAAATGCATCTCCCCAGTTAACAAAGACTGCATTAACAAATCAACTGAAACTGTTACAACTATATTGACAACATTTATAGTAGTTACTTATTACTTATATATATATATATGTAATTTATCCTTGGAGAGTCGAAAAAATTTTAAAGTAAATAAAAACCTTTTTTTTATAAACTTCTTTGAGTTCACGTAAATGTTTATTTTAAAAACTTGAAAAACCAATTTTATCATCTTCTTTAAAATTAGAAATAATAAGTTGTGTACATTTATGTAATTATTCTGTGTTACAAGTAGTTGTAGGAAATTTATGATTAAGAACATTTTTATCTCACATTTTCTGTTTAGCCTTCGGACCACTGTAAGGTATTACCTCAGAGGATGATATGTATGAGTGTAAATGAAATGTAGTCTTGTACAGTCTGAGAACAACCACTTCTGTGATGTGTGATTAATTAAAACCCAACCACCAAAGAACACCGGTATCCACGATATAGTATTCAAATTCATATAAAAGTAACTGCCTTTACTAGGATTAGAATCTTAGAACATTTTACTTCGAAATCGGCTGATTTGCGATGACGAGTTCACCACTAGACCAACCCGGTGGGTTTAAAAACATTTTAATGTAAAAATATGTTAGATATAACCAATATTCTTAATTTAAAATTCATCCTAATTTGTTTTTGTCACAGATTAAGATATAATAGATTAATAAAAAAAAAAATTATGTTAAATATAGATCGATTTTATTAATGGATTCTAATATGAATTCGATTATTTTACATCCATAAAAGTTTTACTATTAAGAAGATTAATCTGTCGTAGTAAGTTTATGTTGATAATAATACATAATGATATAATTTGTATAATAACACAAATATTATTTTATTTTCCATTTAAATATAATACAGCGTTCATTTAATATAATACATTCAAAATTTGATGTCAGTTTTACAGATTTATCTTACGAATCGATACAAAACTTTGTGAAGGTTTTTTTAAATGCAATTCCTGTTGTAAATTTTATTTATTATATATAAACGAATTCATTCTGAATGGGTATTGAAAAAAAAAACACAAAAAAATCTATAATGAAATTTGAATTTTAAATGAAAGTCAAGGAAAAAAAATAAATAAATAAAAATAAAAAAAAATAAGAAAAGATAAATATTTACACGTTTGAATGAATACAAAGTGCAATTCAGTGTTTGAAATAATGGACTAGGCATCTGGATTTTAGCCCGTATAGTATTTATTTTGCATGTATTATTAAACGGTGTAGAATTACTCGCACGAATCTAGTATAGTGACAATTTTCCGAGTAGGTAATTCATTAAGCACTTTTTTGATAAAGTATTACATATATAATGTTAATTGTCATTATATTCGGATGAAAAAACACGCTCAGAATTATTTGTGAATATTTTTACTTTTAAAACGAGTGATGAATTTAAATGTAAATTTTCAATAATTATTTGGTGATTCAAACGTTTTTAATGTTATGATTTTTTTTTGTTCTAAAATTTATGGCATTTCAGTTTATTTATTTGTGGGTATTCTCTTAATTTCTTATTACGAAGAATTCGTATTAAACATTTGTGTGTGGTGTGAATTATACTGGATTGGAATTATTGTGATATATTGGATTGTATAAAACAACTGAGTTTTTTTAATACAAAGAGTGAACTTTAATCAGTTATATATATATTTTTTTTCGATTTTGACCGATAACTTTTTGTCGCTATCTTTCTGGCTTTTCGTTGCTTTATTCTGGTAGCCCACCGGGCTGGTCTAGTGGTTAATGCAATATCGGAAATCAGCTGATTTCGAAGTCGAGAGTTCTAAGATTCAAATCCTAGTAAAGGTAGTTATTTTCATACGGATTTGAATACTAGATCGTGGATACCGGTGTTCTTTGGTGGT
>JAAAKQ030169609.1:0-12523 GCA_010016005.3 Zanna intricata
GTCCGCAGGAAGCCAGCGACAAGCTGCCACTCAGCCCGGGTCTTCCAATTGACCCTTAAATCAAGGCCTGAGCGTAACCTCTCAAGTTCCCTAACCACTCTGTCACGCGAAAACTCATTTCGGGGACAGACGTATAGCACATGGATAACACTGTCCGGGACCCTACAGTCCGGGTAAAGGCCTGACGCCACAAGACGAAAACTAGCCAAACTATGTCTAAAAGCGCTTTACCATCAATCAACTAGATAATCCTTAAATTTTTTTTTTTTTGCATTCTTCGGTAATAATATATTAAATAACTACTCAAATATTTAATAATTAAAATAGCAATTTTATTTTTTTAGATATTTTATTTATTATCGTAAAGTACATCATTTTTATTTCATAATTTAATTATATTTATAAATTAATATAAATATGGGACTGTAAATATTTTTCTTTTTTATTTAATACTTTATACTTTGTAATAAGTATTTCTCTGATTAATGATTTTCCACGATTTCCCTTGATTCTTCCACGCAAATATTGGGATAGTTTTTTTTTGTTATCGATGGAATAACAAACCTAATAATATATTCCTGTAATCTAAAGCTTATGAAGAAAAAATTGTAGTCCAGATTCAATAATGTTATGCATATATCATGATTAAAAGTCCCGATCTGCAGAAGAATGCGAAATGGGAGAATGCTTCTTGAGGAAATCGTCAAATTATCCTCTAGGAAAGGTTGATTTCTCAAGAAAAACATGGCCACTTTTCTTACCTCAAACGTCTTTTTATTATCTAAGGTATTAAGATACCTTTTCTACATTTTGAGTTACTAAAGTATAGGTAGACTCTATTTAGGTATGTACGCGCGCGCGTGTGTGTATTAGCAACATATAACTACTGTAATACGAAGTAAGTAATGTCCATCGACAGTTATACTCGTACTATAATTGTTTCAAAGGGCGAAAATAGATTAACGGTTGACATAAAACAGAAGGGAAATTATTTTATTTTTATTAAATAAATGACCAGGTGGTCCATGTTTGTTAAAAGTGAAGCTAGTTTTTCATGAATATTCATGTTACATTGGCTTATATTATGCTTTGAAATAATTAACATTAGCATACTTATCTACATTTCAGAATCTTCAATATACCTACGTTATTAAGAAGAGAGAGGGATAGAGAGAGAGAGAGAGAAAAAAAAGAAGAAAATGTGTTATGCTTAATACATATATATCCCTTATGTGCGAACGTATTAGAATAGAAAGACAAACTTTGTACGTGTAACTAAATGGAATGAGATGGGGAACAGAAAATAGCCAAGAATGTCTGCGAACAACACTAATTTAAATTGTATAAGGTAAATAGTTGTTTTTAGCACCACTAAGTAATTTCAAGGAAATAATTTTTTTAATTATAAACAAAATTCATGATTTAACTAATTAGATTAAACATTAAAAAGTTTCTTAAACATTTTTATATTGTTTTTTTTCTGGCCATGAATATTAAAAAAGCAACTAAGTGTTGAGCATATGTCAATATAGTAAGTTACTAGAGTTAAATTTAACCAATATAAAGTATACGAATTAATTATTTTGAATCTTCATCGCTGCATTAAATCAATAACAATTGTCTTAAAGCATTTTTAAGGATTGTATTGTAAGAAATTAAATTTGAGAAAAAAAATTAAATAAGTAAATAGGAAGTTGGTGGCCTAATTATTACAATTTTTATTGTGCAAATATCCTTCTTCCTTTTCATAATACAAGAAATAATTAATTTAATTAATGATAAAAAAACTCTCGTGAAAATAATACAACTAATAATTTTGGTTTACATGTTCTCCCCCACCATGAGTATAGATCAAGTAAATAATACTCGTATACTATATCTCTACATAAGCGATATACATCAATTTATCCTTCTTCATGACTGTAGCAGGCTAAGTGCAAGTGGCACTAATCATAGTAAATTTCACTGAGAGTAATGAGGTAAAATATATAGACAATCCTTACGGTGAGCAGATTGAAAGAGTCATTTGAAGAACTGAACATTTGCTGCATTTCGGTAGGCTTGGCATATTGATATGGAACTTCGTAGTTCAATGAAGAGAACAACAGAAAATACTTCCTTCTCACTTTACTTAGTAAGACTGGCAGGGGGGGTCTTGGAACGAAAATTCCTACAACAATATCATGAGTAACTTGTACCTTATGTCAAAGCGGAAAATCTTTCTGATTATGGAACTTACAACTTTTTAAGACCTGTGAACAAGAAAAAAAAATTTGATACTTATATTTTTTTTTAACCCGTGTTAAAACTTCTTTTTCTCTATGTAACTATTGTTATTAGTAATTTGATAGAAGAAAACCTGTAGGAATCACAAAAAATTACAGTAAATAGTATTTTCCCTTTTTTCCCAATACTGAAATTTCAACGTTCCGTAACTTGGTTAAGAGATTATATAAAACATTTATATATTTCCCCCTAATGTGTACGTTGCAATCCGTTCAATTAGTGAACAAAAATTAACCCGCTATGGTTCAGTGAGATGTCGATGGTGTATATAACATATAAATGAGGTGTAATTTTGTACAGACTCAGGCTGACATTCCTCAGATGTGTGGTTAATTGAATCCCAATCACCAAAGTATCTCGGTATCCACTGTCTAGTGTTCAAATCTGTATACAGCAACTAAATTTTACTAGGGTTTGAACTTCAGAATCTTCGACTTCGAGATCAGCTATTAAACAACTGATTTGTGATGACGAATTAACAACTAGCCCAGCACGGTGGAATATTAATAATTAAGACCAATTTTTTTAGTCTTCATTAAATTTAGGACTAAGAAATTGTTTTAGGTTTGAACCGTGTATTCAAGATTGAGATTTAAGAAAGATATGAAAAAAAAAGTAAAATTTTCATTAAATTTATAAGATTCATTTCGTTCGATAAAAAGGAGTACGTTGTTTAGAATGTAAGCGTAAGCTTAGAACGTAAACTACGTAGTACGTAAGAGAGTAAATGAAAATAAAAAAATATTCACTTTTTCAATTTTTATGTGCAACGTAAACAAAATAACATTTCTAGTAAATAGGTGGGGAGAAACAAAGGTACTAGGATAAGAATCCAAAAGGGTAACAATTAATCTTAAAAGTAGAACGATAATAAAGGAAAAACATGATAGTTGAAAACAAATAAAAAAAATAATGTTGTCAAAAATATTCAGATCTCTTTTACCGCTATATAGCACCCAACTCTGCAAAGGTTTAAAAAAATTAAAATATCGCAAAAAATAAAAATACTCTTTTGTAAATAACGGATGATTCTAAAAGACTTTCACAAATTTAAAAGCATATAAAGATTTATTGAGATAGCTTACAGATTCGGTTACGGTCTTATATTTTATAGAAAAACGTATCAAGTTTGTCATCCATAATTCACTTTGGTTTGATATGGCTTCCGTTAGTAATACGACAAACAACCGACCTGAAGTGGATTTCATTTCATACTGTGGCCAACAAGTCGGGCGTTACCTCTGTAACTGCGGTGATAATTCGAAGTTTTCACTGAACAAGATCAGCAGGCAAATTCGGCGCATAAAACCTACCTTTAATGAAAGACCACAAGATAAAAGTCTAGCAGGGTCAAATCTGGGGAACGAGATGGCCATATAATTGGACCTTCATGACCGATCTACAGACTTGGGAATCGAGTATCAAAAAAATCTTGGATTTCTAGGCGGTAGTGAGGTGGTTTTGCTTATGATAGTAATGGCGTCCATCTTGGCCATCATCCTCTAACTGAGGAATAAGAAAATTTTTAAGCATGTCCAACTAAACGATACCATTTAAATTTGACTCCTCGAAGAAGGACAAACCGTATGGTCTTTTATTTGCTTAGGGCACCTTAGGGCTATCACGAATTCTCTGCAAAGTTTCATAAGAATCTTCGTACCTTAATTCAACAGTTATGAATCTTCACCTTGTCACCGATGTGAAATGTTGAATCGCTAAAAATTACACTGACTAAAAATGAATTGTTGTCTGCAATTCTATTCATCATTTCTACATAAATCTGCAGCCGAGCAACTTTTCGTGCCAATTAGTCGTTTTTGGAACGCCAGTCTCAGGTTATACGTCGAGTTGATTTCTTCGGACTACGTGCAAAGCTTTCTCTGAGTTGTTGCACAGCAACTTCAGGGACGCGTGGGGGTCATGATAATTCTGTATTTTTAACAGAACAACCAATCTCAACGAAGGTTTGGTGCTAAGAGTAAATTGTATGCCTACTAGGACACTCCCCACCGTACTATCTACGAAAATTACGTTGAACTGCAGTTTATGACTGCAAATCGTGAAATCAAAACACAAAGCAGCGAGCAAGTTCCGCACTAGTGAATGTATCCATTTTTAACAACACTGGTGACGGCGCCGGTGGTCAAAATCGATACTAATAAACTAAGTGAGTCAAAAATTGATGGTTTTTGCTATAAAATGAGAGCTCAACCGAATCTGTAAGTTATGTAAATAAATTTTTATATGCTTTTTAAGTAGTACACTCCTTTTTGAATCACCCGGTATTCTGCTGCTGTATAATAGTGAAACGTGTTTATCTTGACCAAACCAAATAAACTGATGGAGTTTAAAATTTATAAGTATTGATATTTGAGAAGCTTAACATTTTTTTAAAAAGAAACATTATTCTATCTACTTTTTAATGTAATTTTTAGATGTACAGCCGACTATCCTATGTATAAATAAAATATAAGAAGTGTAATAAAAATGTGGACCTGGCTATTCATTTTCACATTAATCAAAATAAAATATATTTTTTGAAAAAATGGATAATTCCACTTCGTTCTCATTTTCTACGCCATTTTCTTTTTTATTTTAAAGAAAATTTATACCTCGAAGTCGGATTAAAAAATTATTACAATATTTATTACATATGATTACACCAAAATTTTTAATAAATTAAAAATTGCAGGTAAACATGTCTATAAATTTTAAAACAGCCGCACCCTGTAAAACTAACGGGCTTTTGCTTACAGCAAAATACGGGCGCTGCAGCAAATACGGGACGACTGAGAGTGTCTGACGAAAAAGTTGAATTGTCGGGGAATCTTTTCTGTGAATGATGTTTTTCCTTTGCGGTTTTATAAAGGATTTTGTGTAATGTGCCTAGGCTACCTATTGATCTACCCGATTTGAGGCACGGGATTGAAGCAGCTGTCGCTTCCACTACTCTAGACATGCTGGTTGAAGTTTAGGACGAACCCTCCTCTGGTTGGATGCGTGCCGCATGACGAAAGCTGCTCACATTGGACATTTTCAAAGAAAAACTCTAAGAGTTAGTCTTTTATTTTTTTTATGATTCATTACTTTAAGTTAAAGTTACGAGACATTAAATACTCGTAGATAGTTTTAAACTCCGGTATTCTTTTTTTTACACCCTGCATTACGGCTGATCGCCAAGAAGGAATTCCTGCGAGGTGAAACTGTTTTCCAGCAAAATGCTGGAATGTATGTTGAATTACCAGATTCATGTGAAATTACACTCTGTATAGATTGATCGACAAGCATTACTTACTCGGGTAAAAGATTCGAAAATAAATAAACCTAGACAGTCAGAATAATGCAATAAATTAATAGTATAACTATATGATACATTTCGTCAATGTTTTTAATATATTCATTTTGCATATGTTTAAAGATCTTCCAGTTTGACCTACATAAAATGTTTTACCTACTAATCATTGAAACTAAGTAAACTATTATTTATCATATTAATATTAAAGTTTTACAGTTAAATTAACTAATTTTTGAAAATCTTAAAAATAAATTTATTACAAATTTTACAATTAAGCTATTTAAATTTCCCAAATATCTGTTATAAAATTGTTAAATTAAGGTAATCTTTATAATAATTTTATCAAAAAAATTGTTGGTAAGTGGGTTTTTAAAATATTTTACGATAATTTTTCTTGCAATTTTTTTTGGTACCATTTTTTTCTTAGAAATACAATAATGAATCACAGGAAATTAATCTAGACGCATATAAAATGTTATTTATAACCTAGTTCAGATTAACACAGTTTTTTTTCAAAATAAAAAGTTGTTTTGTAAAGTTATTTACTTTAAAAAGTTAAACTAAGTTTACGTATCTAAAAAAAACACATTTATTTTAATATAAAAAGGTGAAATTCATTATTAAAATTTATAAATAACATTTAAAAAAAAGAATTAGCCTATTAAAGACACATTCTTTCCCCTTTGATAATATTTTTAATAAAAATTACTAAACCATGATTATGAATAAACGATATTATGAGAAAATATATACGTATAAAAAAATAATTTATTAGACAGGTGAGGATAGAAAAAAAATATCAGCTGCCGTTTAATTCCAACATTTTCAACAAAAAAATCATATAGAGTAAATGTTACTCCTATATATTAATAAAATGATGTTAACGGGTTTTTATAACGGACATTAATGGTTACGGGTGAAGAAGTTTATAATAAAAAATAAAAAGTTAATGTTGTTTAAAGTATGATAATCAACCACTTGTCAAATTGAAAGGATTTCCTTGATGTATTCTTATTCTACTGGTATCTTAAAGTTTAGGTTATATAAATAAATAGACGTATAGGACGCGGTAATTATGTCGTAGGTACTTTGTTGTAACTGGTCTGGAAGAATTATTATATTGACAAAATGACATATGCTGGGACAGGTGTTTAATGAAACTCAAAATAAACCTTATTGTCATTAAAAAAAAATAAGGAGTTTTTTCATTTATAAACTTTGTACTCGTATTGAATAAAAATTACGATTTAATTTAATTTATATTGCACTCATACGCTTTAATAATGCAAAACAAAAAATTAGTAAAAACAATTTAACAAATATCCGTAATTCAGTGAGATTAAAGACTGTTTCATAAAGTTATAAAATGAAAAAAAAAAAATTGGCAAAGAATTGCATGAGTTTCTCTTAAATTTTAATTATTCTTAAAAAAGCAATGAAAAAAAAATTGTAATTAAGCTTTAGGTAGAATCAAAAATATCCCTTTCGGTACGCCGGAAGGCGAAGATAGATTTCACCAGATTTTTGATATTTTACAAGTGCTATTTATTTCACCGGCGCTAAATAGGGGATTATGCTGACTGAGTGGCAGGAGGCCTGGAATAATTCCCTAACTGGTGCATGGACTCACAGACTTACTCCTAAACTCGATATGTAGATGAGAAGAAGCTTTGGGGAGGTGGGCTTCTACCTCACGCAACTCCTCATGGGGGTTTGAGGCCTACTTCCATCGATTCGGTAGGAGAACTACGCCGACATGTAGGTACTGCGATGGTGAAGATACTATGGAGTACACCTTCTACTCATGCCATCGTGAGAAGTAGTAAAGCATAACCTTCGATTGGACTGGCTATTCTCCAGAAACAACTGTGGAATACATGCTGTCTGGAAAAGAGTGGAATAAAGTATCACAGTTAGCAGCATACATACTCAAATAAAAATCAATAGAAGCTAGAGAATGAGATGGCACCTAGCCTAACAGTAGAATCAGAGGACTAAGAAGTTACTGGATGCTCAGAGATATTTTTTAAAGACCTGAGAAGCAGGTGAAGAATAAGAAGCGGTGAGGGGAGGTGTAGTTGGTAGAGGGCAGGCACACAGGCACACATACGCACTTAATTAACATTTTGTGGAATCTGCTTTGAGTCCAACACTCCCCCACAAAGACCCCATGGGGGGGTACATAACTGGTATTCCTTCGCAACTCATCGAAAACAAAAATTTAAACGATTCGATACTGTACCTATTAAGGGAGGTACGATTTTTTTGTCTTCGAAATCCAATTTTTTCCATCTTCTGGGCCCCCTGGGCTGGTGATATAAAAAAAAACTTTAGTTAGATAAGTTTTAGGGTGTTATCCAAAGAATAATAGGAACTTTAAACGAATTCGATGGTTTACTTAATAAGAAAGTTATAGCGATATTTTGTTATATATAAAATTTTGAACTGACAGTGGTTTTTGGGGTGTGGAGGATGTGAAACACGAAGATATGTTGAAATTTTCTGGAAGTCGAATCATGGTACCCATTACATTAGGTAGCTTTCTTATAAAAAAAATCTACCTAAAAAAAGAAGATGACAACACAGTTGTAGTTGCCCGTTACACGACTTTTTGCTGACGCACGACTTATACATATTCGTACAACCTAATTTAAAATATTTATAATTTTATTTAAACAAAATATGTTTTGTTTATTTAATTCAACGATTAATTAAAGCACGCGTACATATCGTATTTCATTCGAGCGGGTAAGGTGGTACTAGCGGCCAATTTAAATACTTTTTCATACTTAAAAAATTATTCATTTATCTAATTCTTGTTTACGTGTGACTCAAAACACAGCAAACGACGACAACGGCTGTACGTCAGTGCTACACTAGCGCTCCTTGTGGTGAGAGGTGGTACTACTGAGGCAGCATACCCACTTCACTACTAGATTAGTTAGATGGTTTTTTTTTGGGGGGGTGCAATTTTGCAAATATTATTATTTTTTGATTGCTAACAAATATCCCTAAGAGAAATAAGACATAATTAGGCAGAATCTCGAGATACTGAGGGTGACCTTGCTTTACAGTCTCACCTCTTTGATCTTTTAAGTTTAACGTTCAGTGGCATCGATTCCCGTATATAGATGTAATTTGATCAAGTTCGATCAAAACCGGTACAGTAGTTCGGGAGATATAAGGAGTTCAATCCCAAATACACACACACACGTACATACGAACATCCGGAAAATTTAGATCCGGTTTTTTTTGGGTCTTAGGCATCAAAACTTCAAGATCCGGTGAAAACCGTATATGCCCAAATTGGATCGATTCCAATACTTTCCCTTTTAAAGTTATTTCGTCTGCTATAGCGCTAGACGGGAAGATAACAGATTTTTTTTTACAGGTGGAGAATACATTTTAAAAAATATTCACATATAGGTTAAGTTTTTTTTTTTTTAACCTCCGGAACCATCGTTAGGTATATCTTCAGAGGATGAGATGAATGATTTGTAGCGTGTGTGAAAATGCCATGCCTGACCGGGATTCGAACCTGCGACCTCCGAATGAAAGATCGAGACGCTACCACTCGCGTCACGGAGGCAGGCTGACATATAGGTTAAGCTTAACAAATTTGCTTAAGTAAAGTTTTCTCTAAATTTAATAACTCTTCCAATAACCACTAAAAAAAAAAACTTAAAAATTTTCAAAAAACTTTTCCATATTTAAAGTCCGGGGTTTATAGATTTGGAAAACTGTATAAATTTTTTGATAGCCCTATATATGATTATAAAATTCTTCAAAAATATTAAACTCTAAGGAAGACAATGTAAAAGTAGAAAAACATAATTTTCAATTTTAAGAACTGGGGATTGATTTTTGAAAGAAACTTTATGGGGATTTTATGTTGTATAGAACGAACTTCTCTCGATTGGATGAATTTATAGTTACAGTTGAATGTACATTCAGTAAGAAAACTTTGCTTTGTACGTAAAAAATTTGTAAAGATTTCTTTAGTGCCTCTGAAGAAAAATCGAATTAGTTTATTCGTGAAATCCCCCACCACGTAAACGAATTTAAAAGAAAAATCTGATGTGGACACTACATGACTTCTTTGTACAAAAATCTAAAAATAATACGATTCAAAATTATAATTTTCAATAAATATTAAATAATCAGATGTTTCACCAAATCTATTACATTTATACATATATAATAATGCCTATTAAATTACATATTCACATTTTTAAAAGTGCATAAAAAGTTTATTTCACTAATAACTTTGATTTTTTTTTCATACTTATTGAATTATTATTTATTGTAATTTTTTTTACAATCATGGATTAATAATTAATTATTAATAAATCAATATATTAAAAAAAAAAAAGTTAAAAAAGAAAGAGATGAAGTCTGATTGGAACCGATGTGCTTTCCTTTGTAAAATCCAAATATTTCATTAATTTATTAAAGTGCTGTTTGAAAAAGTTATTAAATAGCTGTTTGAACACTTTTGGCTCAGCTAATTGCAATCAAAAGGGAGGTGCACAACTAGATGTTATAAGTCATAAATCCGAAAGTTCAACATTCTACAGCTAATTGGTCTTGAGTTATACGAAATTTGTACGTAAAGACGTCACGCTAAAACTAGTCAAAATCGATTCAGGGATGACCCAAATGGATATTTCATTGTACGTCGTACAAGGAAGTAATTAATTTATTCCAATGACCTATATATAAAAATATTTAAACGAAATTTGTACAAATAGTTTTGAATTTATATAAAATTCGAATAAAATATCCGATTTTTTTCCAGAAAATCAAAATGGTCAATCCTGAGATGTATGGAAAAACTTAATATGACACATAATCGTACATAAGTCTTTTTTTTGTCTAGATAAACTAATAGGACCCAAAAATGTAAATATTTGGAAAAAACCCAATACCCCATTTTTAATATGCTCATCATACTATCCCCTTTAATAACAACAATGTCTCATAAATATATATGATCTTACTAAATTTCAAGTTTTTATGTAAACGCGATGCGGAATTCTAAGTGATAACCGAAAATTCGTTTTTCTACCTCCCCCTTTAAAACAATTGAATTAAGAAAAAAATTAAACAACTAAAGTAAAAAATATATGTTTATCAATGACTTATTTCCAACACTATAGTAATACTTTCCCTTTATTATATTCCATAACCATCAAGAAAGTAACACAGAAACTGATAAATTGAAAATTCAAAACAATAATTAAGTGTTTTAGTTTAAAATAATTAAAAAAAGAAAAGACAGCAAAGACTTCAATGCTAATCAAAAATTATCATATAAATAGGGATGTTTTTATAACAATAAAAAACCACATCGCAAAAAAAAAAATTCGAAAAATTGAAGAAAGAAAAATAAAATTAGAGAGGGTAGAATAATTAAAAATTAAACAAATTTATGGAATATCTATATTTTAGGTGTACATTACATCATTATAATAAAAATTTAAGTCTATCTAAAATTTTAAACCATCATTTAAATACGAAATGAAAACTATAATTTCAAGTAAAAACGCAAGATTCAAAATGACTAAAAGCATTTTAGAGGAGAAGTGTTTTGTTCCAGTACTGTTATTTTTTTATGAGAACTCAGTACTATTAAAATGTCTAACTCCTTCCAAAATATTCCATTTACTATCCGATTTTATCAATAATTTGATAGATTTCACCTAAGACATCAACCGTCTTAACCACACATCTCAGGAGTGGTCGACCTGAGACTGTACAAGACTACACTTCATTCACACTCATACATACCATCCTCTGAAGTAATACCTTACAGTAGTTCCGGAGGCTAAACAGAAAAAAAGACACCAACCGTAAGCTGATTTAGATTATTTAGGTAAAATAATCTAAAATGATAAAAATGAAATCAAAAATAATTTTTATTAACTTTATCAAGAAGGGTATTCTCTCATCTAAGAAAAAACCATTTACTTTTATTATTTTAACGACTAAGGTGGAATTTTAAATGATAAAAAGTGAAAGAAATAATAACATTTTCAAAATCATGATAAAACCGTTTGCTATCCCGGCTTCAGCGATACATACTACTTCTATAGCAATGACAGGAAAGTATATAGATCGATAAAAAAAACCTACAAAAAAATTGTTTTTTTTTTAAGTTTTGTTCCTTAAGGGGACCTTTAAAAAAGATTTATTCAGCCGATCTCAAATCCAAAATATCTAATTTTGTTGGACGTTTTTGCATATATACGTACGTATATTGGGCTGTATTTGGTCTTAAAACTCTGGATCTCGTTGACCGATTTTCTTCAAACTTTGAAGACAGATTAAACACATTTAATACATTTATTAAACTGCAAATATTGGAAAAATATTTGTTTTTGGCAGAAATAAAATTTTAATTCTCACTGATGCACTTTAGCAAAAGATTTTTCTTGCAAAAATGTATTTTTTTATTTCAAAATCCCAAACTACCAAAACTTTTTATTTGATATTTATTGCTCTTTCCAAAATATCACTTAATATATTTACTTTTTTTAGCTATATTTTGCTTCATAAAAGGAGTTAATGGGAGTTTTCGCATCTATATTTTCTACATCAGTAGGCTTTCAAACTACTATAAAATAAAATATTTTGCTCATCACACTCCATTCGTCGTCTATGGTTAACAAAATATATATACTCGTATATATATTTTTTAAATTGTTAAAAATTTATTTTCAATTTCAATCCATTCTCGAAAGTTATCCATCGCATTTAAAGTACAAAGATTTTAATTTTTTCATAACCTTTACTCTTTAGTATTACAAAAAAATAAAAATAAAAAATAATCAAAAACTTTCATTCCTTCCAACAAAAATTACAACTTTGTTTGTTTACGGGTGTATTTTTGTCCTTTTTAAACAATTAACAATTTAAAAAAAAATTTATTTATTTTATTTT
>JAAAKQ030169631.1:0-12523 GCA_010016005.3 Zanna intricata
TTATAAATTTATTTTGTGAACTTCAATATATTTGGGGAGTTATAATAATTTTTATAAAAACCTTGTACTACAACAATGTATTTAATATAAAAACATGGTGAAAAGATTACAATTTAAAAAACTTAGATATTTGAGTTTGAATGCATAAGTAAACTAAAGTAGTTTTATTTATTTCAAGTTTTATTTAGGTACATTTCTCTTTATAATTAGCAATTAGAATTAGGAATTGCATTCTAAATTCTACGTTTAATATATTTGGAATTTAAGAGTTTTTTATTATACATGTAAACATTAATCTCATTTATAAGCGGATGTATCCATTTACAGTATGAATATGCGTAATACAAGACGGCCAAAGAAAATGAATCATTTGCTTTTAAAATAAAACTGTTTCAGTCACTCAATGTGTAATTCCCGTTTAAGATTACTCATCACCCGAGGAAATACCATTAACAAAAATTAGTTTATTAATTATGTCAACTGATCCCAACACATTCATTGAGTGAATGTTAATGTATTTTTTAGTTTATAATAAATATTTTATACTTTAAAAAAATCATTAACAGTTTGGGAAAGAATTTTATGTTGTAAAGAGGAGTGGTTAATCGGTCAATAATCTCCAGACATTCGAGAATATGACAACTTTTTATATAATAGAATAAGTTTGAGGAGTTATTAAGCACACATTCTTAATGTATATCCTTTCAAAATTTTATTTCGGCCGGATACAAATATTACTTTACATTAAAAAAAGCTGGCTATTTTAAATTTCAATTATGTTACATGTAACTAACTAATGTCACATATTTTTAGACTGAATCTGTTTCACATAAACGGTGAAAACACTTTCTCCTAACTGTTATCACATTGTACTGACTGGCTATAAAAACGAATTATTTAATGAAGGGAGTAGAACTGAATTTTAAAAAGTATAATTGTTTTATCAATACTTACACCAACTGAAATCTCAATAATCTTTTTCGTTTCTTTCTTTTTTCTTTCCTAAATCCCTCATCAATATCCATACGCTCATATTCTGTTTTAATGTTCATACTGCTAGTTTGTGTGTGTATATCCTTAATTAGATTCTGAAAGAATTTAAACGGTTTATATATTTCTATTGTGCAGGTGCAGCAAGGTAAATTAAATATTAAATTTATAATATTATAAAACTAATATCTATAAAATTATGTGCTTAATACAATATCTCTGTACCGTGTAAGATTATTTGTTAGCAAGCTGATATAGAAACTAATCGTTTCCTACTTATTTCCTTTAAAGCATAAACCTCCTCGTTTTCATGATGTATTCCTTTTACGAGTTAGATTTTTTTTCTTTTTAACCTCCGGGACTACCATTAGGTATTACTTCAGAGGATGAAATGTATGACAATTTTTGTGGTGTGTGAAAATGCCATGCCTGACTGGGTTTCAAACCCGAGACCACTGGATAAAAGGTTTCCTCCTTTCATCACTGTTCCCATTTCTTTGCATCGATTGGTGGAATCGCATAGGACACTGATTCTACTGCAACAATGAATGTTTAGTAAATATGGGGAGAGGTCACTCAAAGAGTCTTACATTACCTGGGATGTCTATGGAGTAAGAGAAGGTCACCCGCTCCTTTTCTTGCACTTTAAAATCTTTTGTTTCATGCTATTATGTAATCTGACATCCTTCTGTGCGTTTATTTATAACGCATACATACCATTTCTCTGACGTTTTTTAACTAGACAAACTTCAAACGTGGAACTTGATTTTACACAAAGTTAGCTTTAATACACACCAATTGCAACTTATCTAACTGTAATGCCAAACGATTACATCAAATTATATGAACTGCTTTAATAAATATAACTTCAGGCATTGGTATTTATTCTTACTTTTCATCCTTTAATTAATAAGAAGTTACTTCTTGAGACAGGCGTCTAAAGAATCATCAAGTTGTAGGATACAGTCTACCATGTAACGTAGGATAGATATAGTACTTTTTGTTAATTTTTTCTTCAAAATAATCAACAGTAAAGGCAAAGCATGTATCAACTAGTTCATAATGATAACATAAAAAGGTATTTAATTTTTAAACATCCATTTTCAACCATAAATATTTATGTCTGTACATTATTATAAATTTGTATTCAACAGTACTTCATGATGATACTGTCATTAATTAGTTATGTAACGATCTGTTTTATTTATTGATCTGAAAAGCCTTATTATACCCAGAATATTTATATTTTTGAGATATTTTCTCAATCTTACCTATGTATGTTAATGAGATTTATCTTTTGTTTTTATTTGTATTTATCTTATGTAGGAATCTATCAATGAGTGTTATATTAAACTGTAACCTTGGCATTTCAGAATGCTGAATTTTTCTATGCGTTATTTAGCAACATGTGTCATCAATTTTTTGTATATTTGGAAAATGTATTTTTGTTAGTTGGTTGTGATGGTGAGGTCAAGGAAATTTATTTTTTATTATGGTTGTATTAAGTCGTGAAGTTTAATTTACAGTGAACATGTTGTATATTTATTATCTTTCCACTGACACCAAAGCACAGTTGGTTTAACACTATTCTGAATACAGATATAAAAATGAACTGAACAACAATTGAATATTAATTATATCTACTGATTAATACAAAACAAATGAAAACAGTAAGAAAGTTGTACTTAAAACAATAAATATGTTGTAAACACAATTAGAAATTATGAAGAACTGTAAATCTGTATGCACATATTCAGGAAAGCATGTGATACAAGTATAACTAATTCAATCTGGTTTTATGGAAATCTTGTAAGTTTTCTTTATTGAAAGATGAAATGGACATTTTTTTATTTTGAAATAACCATTGTTTTTTCAACTGGATGGACTTGAAATTACTTAAACCAAGATTGCATACCATTCTCACTTTAATTTACAGTAACTGCTTGTCAGTCTTTGAATGAAAAATTACCATACCGGTGGATCAATCAAACCAGCCCAACAAGAATTCCTGAACTGTGTAGTCACTTTACTGTTTTTTGTTATTGTTCAGAATCATCTAATGAAATCTTAATAAAGAAAATTAAACAGGTTATACGTTTAATTCAACAGCCATGTTATGTAAAAATTAAATATAAATGAAACATTTATTAGGGCACAAATGGATGATATATGGAATTTACTAATTATGTAAAAAACCTATTTGAGATAAGGATTCAATAAATTAGAAAATATATCTGTAATTTTTTTTATCTACATTAATTAACAATTAAACTATTCAACAAAATCCATGTATGCTACACATAAATTAAAAGTTATTAATTATTTATTAGTAATATATGTTTTTCAAACTTACTTTATTTCTCTTCAGAGTGTTCCAGTATTTGTCAATAATATCATAATAAACTTCTTTCTCTTGTAAACTAAGTTTTTTTTCAAAATTAGAACAATGTTTGATGAACATTTTATGTAAGTTTCCATAAACTCTGGACTCAACTATTTTATTGTTATCACTTCTCTGTACAAATTGATTATATGATGACTTTTCAGGCTCAGATTCCTCAGTCTCAGAATTTTCTTCTTGATTTCTTTTATTCTGAAGTACCACTCTAAAAGTAGAGTAGCCAGAGGAGTTTTATACTTTCTTAATTAAAATATTTAATACTTTTTTATTGTTTTAGAAAACACATTTAAATGTTACATTTCGATAATTAAGATTTTACATACATGTTAAACTGATCAACTTTAATATAGTTCATTAGGTTCTGTCATTTACAAAAAAAATGGAAAGTAGAAACACTTCTGCAAGGAAGAAATACTTATTTTAAAGATAATAAGACACTTCACCTTCCTATGGTAATGAAAAGGGATAAGGTCCAAATTCAGAAGATGAGGTAGTTGAAGAGATGCTGATTTAGGAAGTAACTTAACTGACCAAAATGAAATAGAAATGAAAGTACCCTACAAAGAAAAACATTATTTCTAAACTAAGCAGAAGAAGAAAAGTTGAGCAATGAATGCAAAGAATTCTCGCAAAGAATGTAGCAGAATAAGAGAATAAAAATATGAAGAAGAAATACTATATTTGACAATCCACAAGCAAAGGGGAAAAAAAGGGATAATTTTTCTAGCATGTTTTATGCTAGAAAAATCAAACCTGCAAAGTAAAATATCTAAAAAGAACACTTTTCATATTTGATTAGATCCTACTCCAAAAGCTTTGAACCATTAAGTTGTTTTTTAACTACTTTTTTCTGAGAATTTTTATAATTATTTAATCTAAAATTCAAATTTGAAAAAATAATGTAAACTAACATTTATTTAATACATGTTTAATAAAACTTGCGTTTATTATTGACTTTATGTTAACAATAATTTACTATTGCAACTTAATGGACTGTGTATACTTTAATATGCACTCGATGACCACATTGTATGCAATTTTACTTCATGCTGTTGGTATTTAATTAATAACTAATAACTGCAGTACTCTATGGTGCTCAAAAAATTTATTTAAAATGTATAAATTCAAGAAAGTTTCACAAGAAAATATAAAATCATGATGTTCTTTAAGTTGGAATACTGAATTTCAGAAATTTATATAGAAGCGGTAAACTAGATAATAATTTATATGAAGAATGGATAGGTTTTAATCTATCCGTTCTTCATAAGATCCAGTGAAGCAAAAGGGAAAGAAAAGTAAAATGTTTGGTCAGGATATTATCAAGTAATTAATAGAGAATAAGATAAAGGGAATGCAACAGTAACAATAAAAATTACTAAGAATAAATATTAAACACAAGTGACAAAATAATTTTTGTTAGGATAAGTTTAAAGCCTGAGTGTGCTAGTATAGTGCAGATTTAAATGCTAGACTTCTTTGCAAAAGATGAAGAAATAGAAGAATATGGGTCAGGAAGAAATGGGTTATCAAATAGTATATGTAAAAGAAAATGGAAATTTATTAATTGGGGAAGCTGAGAATGCCACAGTAGTAGGATGGTGGGAAAAGAGAAGAGTAAGGGATAGTGGTCTCGGTCAGAGATACATGTGGGTAAGGCCAGGAGATAAAAGGAAGGTAGACTACATAAAGGTAGCCAAATTATGGACTGTTGAATGTATCCAGGAGCAAACACTGATTGTGATGACCAGTTTAGTAGAGATAAATCATAGGTGAAGCTTAGGAAATCAATGAAAATATCCAGAAAACAAAGAGATGGAATACATGTGACCCCAAACAAGTTTATTATACTACGTTAGGTTAGAAATGTTTAAGTGAATAATTATATATTAAATTCAATAATTGAAAAACCATAAAAGAGTAAATTTAAATAAATACAATTTATTTATTTTTCTTTTTTTTTGGGAGGGCGAACAGCGCTGAAGCGTTATCGCCCAGTTTAAATAAAGAAAAATAAAAAATTTGTAATAAATAAATTTTAAAGAAAACTAAAATCTAAAATTAACTTTGGAAATAAAATAACAAATAAAAAAAAAATAGAATAAAATAAAATAAAAAAATAATTTGCCTAAAACTTACTACTAATATAACATAAAAAGTAAAAAGCTAAAAACTAGTACTAGATTAAAGTTATAATATTACCTAAAACTAATAACACACATAAAATATCACTAAAACTTAAAACTAATATCACAGAATCCTTATAAAATATATAACTAAATAGAACATAAAATACTCAACAGAATCCATGACGGGTGTAAAGGGCCTCCCCATGGATAAAAAAAAAATATTATGAATACATATATATTAAATCTGATCAAACATACTTATACTTCATAGGTACACGAGTACCTGATCCACCACATGCTTATCATTACCTAGGATGTGGTGAAGGTTACAAGGTAATTTAAATTTGCGACATAAGGCCACATAACGCACTCAATCCAGCAATATTGGTGTACAGTTAGATGGCAGTCGCATCTTACGCAGAGTGCTGGATTTTCTCCTGACATCAGATACCCATGAGTGGCTCTCGTATGTCCTATCCACAATTGGCAAAGGACCACTTCCTTTTGACGAATGTATCTGTACAAGGAGTCCCACGGCAATACAGTATTTTTAATATGGCAAAATTTATTATTGACTGAAGTCGTCCAGTTGTTTTGCCATTTTGCATGAAGAGTGAGTTTTATTTGATTAATAAAGTCGCATGTAGTAACATGTGTAGTGAAAGGTGGTTGACTACATACGTCCTTAGCTGCAGAATCTGCACATTCATTTCCCAGAATCCCCCACATGGCTATGGATCCAGCAGAAACTCACTTGTGTGATGCGATGGTTAACTTGGCGATTGCATTATATATTTCTATGACGATAGGATGTCTGGAAAAAAGGTTTTCCAGTGCTTGGAGAGCACTGCATGAGTTGCTACAATTGTACTTTTTATAATTGCAGATGAATTGGTTACCCATAGTAAGAAGAAAAAATGATGAAAGTTAAAGTTTCAGTACAAAAAGAAGTGAAAAGTACATGTAGCTTTTACTGATAATTTTTAATTTGTATATAAAAGAAACAATAAAGAGATAGAAAATAATAATTATTTACCCTACTCTTTAAATTATTATCGAGAGTTAAAAGAATATCTTCAATTAATATGAGTTAAAAGAAATAGTGATTTTATGGCTAAATGAACGTGATGAAATATAGAAAGGAGGATAATGAGTTAAATATTAGATATAAGAATGCAATCTAACAAACAAGTCATAGAATTTTGTTCTGTAGCAACATTGGTATATTTTTAGTGAAAAAGCATCTTGAGGTTGCTTCTACAGTACAGATAAAACATTTAAGTGTGTGTCTTAGAAGCCTAAACATCTAAGCAAGATTGTAATGGATGGAGCTAGAGTGTTATTTTTAGTAGGTTTCCTATTTATTTTAAAAATGTTTGTTTATTGTCCATTTTGCTTATGATGAGTACTATATATTTAAATTTTATTTATTTAAGACCAGCATTGTTAACAACAGTGCACTGGATACCCTACTAAAGAGGAGAAATTAATTATTTCCAAAAGGTATTCAGAAGAAAATCTCCATTATTTTGAAAGCAATATACGAGCCGTATTCATAAAGTAAGGGCCATTTGGTCATTAAAAAAATTAACTTGTGAGAAAAGGGTTTTTACTTACAGTTTTAGTTAACTACATATATACTTTTCACATAATTAGCATTCAGTTCTAAGCAATTTTTGTAACACCGTACCAATTTCTTTTACTTATCTGCATAGGAGTTCACCACCTGGGAATTGAACCAGTTGATAATGACAATCATGACCCATTGTTTTCAAACCGTTGTCCACCAAGCCACTTTTTCAAATGCAAGAACAGGTAGTAGTCGCTAGGTGCAAGATCAGTACTATATGGAAAGTTGTCAAAAAGTCCCAACGAAAATCTTGAATCTTCTTCTTGTTAAGGCAGTGGTGTGAGGATGCATGTTGTGAGAAGGAGAATTATGCCAGGCAACAATTCCCACATCGTTGATTTTGGATTGCATGTATGTTTGGTGAGCATTCTGCAGTACGTCCGCTGTAATTGTCAATCCACGTTCCATGAAATCAACCAAAATGGCGCCTTTTTTGTCCCAAAAAATTGTAGCCAACATTTTCGATTCAAGTACGGAGACTGCTTAAACTTTTTTGGTTTTGGGGAACTTGAATGGTGCCACTGCATTGACTATTGTTTCGATTTTGTGTTGGTGTATGATATCCGCAACTCGTCACCTGTAACAATATGGGATACCAAATCATCTTCATCTTGCAGACAGCAGTCAAAAAAAAGCTTGTCTGCTGCACATTCTTTGCTCTTTTTGTTGGTCAGTGAGCATTTTTGGTACTCACCTTACACACAATGTGTGATATCTGAGCTTTTCTGTAACAATTGTATAGACAGAGGTGCATCCAACATGTGGAAATTCATCAACCAGAGCACTAATCGTCAATCGCCGATCACATCACAATTTTTGGTTCTCGTGTTCAACGATTTCGTCGGTCTGAATACTGGGCCTGCCACTTACTCTTTGTAATGCACATTTGTGTGGCCATTTTTAAAGTCTCGACATCACCGTCTTATCTTTCCTTCACACATTACTGTAGGTCCATACACTAGGCAAAACTCTTGATGAATTTCAGCAGCTGAAGATCCCTTTGCACACAAAAATCAAATCATAGCACACACTTCGCAATTGGCGGGAGAAACAATTGTTGCGGACATTGTGAATTGCATTTACCATCAGGCAAACGACTACAGAATCAAAACAACTGCAGTGACATTGCAAATAGTCAATAGATGGTCATGCAAGAAATTGTGTTCAAACCCACTAATATTTAAATATAAGTCGATGGCCCTAACTTTATGAATATGCCTCGTATATTTGTAATATGCACTTGAACAGTGTTCAAAAAATGATGCAAACTTATGGGAGAATGTTTTTCCTTCTTCTGTTGCTGATTTAATTAAAGAAAAATGGGTTACATAATGCAAAAGAGAATATTCATTGTTTCCCAATACATTAGAAGTGCCAGTTATGCCTTCACAGAAAAGAATGGTGTGAATGCACCAAACAAGTCCTCCATTCAAGCAGCTATACAAGTTTCAAGATGCAGGGAATGTAGCAGATGCAGTCAAAAGTGGTTTACCAAAAGTGCTACCACCAGAAAAGTTGAACGACTTGCAAGCTGCATATTCTGTTAAGTCCCAAGAAGTCTGAGCGACGCCTATCTAGTCAGTCAGATTTTTCCGTTGGTGGTGTCCACACAGCATCGTGTAAGTGTTTAAAAATGCATCTGGGCAGAATTCATTTTGTTACTTGCAGAAACTGGAAAATGTGTAGCTTTCTTTCTGTCAGCGGTTCATATCATTTGTAACACTAGATGGAGAACTCTATGATTGGTTTTGGTTTGAGGCATGGTTCCACCTTGATGGATATGTGAATGCACAGAATTCACGCATTACGTACAAGGAAATCCACATCAGCTGCACAAGTCTCCTCCTCTGCATAGACAAAATATGGGTGTTTGGTATGCAATTTCATGTAGGCAAATCTTCACAACATTCTTTCACACATAGTTAACAGTGATTGCTATCACTGTTAACACGGTAGAAGGTGCAACCAACTTATAAAAACTATACCTGCAGACTGCGTAGAGTATACATAGTTTCAACAGGAAAATGCTACAGCTCATACAGCCAACACCACTATGACTTTCTTGGAACAGTACTTTCATGGACAAGTGATTTTGAAGGAGTTGTGGTCCCCTTGGTCTTCTGATTTATCCCCTCCTGAGTTTTTTTTTGTGGCGATACCTGAAGGATGCTCCTTACAAAACTCATTCTCACACCATTCCCGAACTGCAGAGCAAAATTGAATGATGTGTTGCTGCAATTCCTCAACAAACATTACAACATGTCTAAGAGCATGCAATGTTGCATTCAGTTATGTGAATTGTGTAATGGAGACCACTTTCAATAAATATTGTAACTTACTAATTATCCACTAAGGTTGCATTACTTTTTGAAGACCCTGCTTATAACACAAAATCAAGGTAATACATTAAATGTATCAGACAAAAAATTAATTTTTTGTTTCCATTTTTATATAAATCTGATGTTCATAATGCTCTGATGAACTCAGAGGTTTCTGCAAGAATAAAAATATATAAAAGTATGATGAATAATTAATTATTACAGATTGTTAACATGACAAACTGCTGTTGTGAAATTTTCTTCATTAGGTTGTTTATTTTGAGAACTCGTATGATAAGTGTGATTATTTTCCTCATCTAAACTTTCTATTGAATCATCTGTCATCATTTTTAAGAAGTTTACAATAGAGCCTTATCTACACTTATTTTTTACTGCTCATCTGAAAAAGAAGCATTAAAAAATTATAATGATAATGAATACAAGTTCAGTCAGATTTTCTTAATACAGTATACTACTACTATGTATCTTAGTATGTACTCTGTGCATATGAATTAAATAATTTATATAGTTTTACATAATTACTATTTACTAATTTTTAAAAAATACAAATAAGCTCATAAAATCTATGCGCATTTGTCTTAATTTTTAACTATTTTTTTTTAATATTAATTTTCCTAAATTAAACCACTAAAATCAGTTTTTAAAAGAATAATTTTTCTTAAAAAATTCAATAAATAACCCTTTACAATGATGACTCGATTTTGGCATTCAGAGGCCAAAATATAATGGCACTTCATTCAATCACTAGTTTTGTTTTTTGTAACTTTTGGATAGGAAACAATCTGGATGATCTCATTAAGTGTTGCGATACTTAATGAACCCCACTGAAGAAGCAGCCCTACCAACTAATATAAGTTTCAAATATAATACCAAAAATGATGTCTGGACAGTGTCTAATATAATTTTCACAGTACCTGTAGGATGAAAAATAGAGAATGGGGATGAATTAGCCAAAATAGAAAATATCTATATAAGGGTGTGATCTACTTTCTTTCTCAGGACGAAATGAAATTGATAGTTCAGTTCATTCTATATAAAACAGGAAAGAAAAACTACGTAATCCAAAAAGTATTATTTATTATTATTCATTTTTACAGTGTTAATTTAGATAAATTTACATTTTGGGATTGTACTGCATTAACAATCACCAGTAATTTTGGCTTCTCAGTAAGTTATATTTTTGACAAGAGTATTTCACAATTACTCCTGACATAATTCAAATGTTAGTAGACTAAAATTTTAATACAAATCAGCAACAGAAACTTTTCCATTACAGAAGCATTTTTTATCTACTTGCCTTTACAGTATAGCAACAATAATGATATTCTGAATGTATTTCAGGTAGTTTGTCTAGATTTTGTCCTGTCTACTTCAATATCTAATTCCAGATATGAAAGAATGTCAGACACCTGTCCTCTATAAAGCAAGATGAAAAATCTATAATTTAAAACAAAAAAAATTGCTTTCTCTTCTTTTTATGAATGATTTGTAAGATGTTATAACTAAAGCACTATTTGAACACAATGCAACATATATTAGCACCTGCTTCATGATTATACTCAGAGGTAAAGCAAATACGAGATCGTACTTAGTTTTATGAGTAATGTTTTTTTATAACTGTGTTTTAATAGTATATTAAAAAGAAGTTAACATTAAAGAACAGTTGCTCATTAAAATACAAAATGCTACTGAATTTATACGAAATGATCTTAGTTTATACAGAAAGCCACCAGAAATACTTTACTGTGTACATTGTAGTGCTGTAGTGCGTTGTAGTACATTGTAGTACTGTGTACATTGTGAAGGAGGGAAGTTCGAACAGTTACTGTAAAATATTGAAAATACTTTTTCAGAACACATAATATTTTCTAATTCAAGTATGAAAGTTTAAAAAAAAATTAATTGCACAACTACAAAGACTAAATATCTCTCTAAAATGGCCTTTCAAGAAACTAAGTTCTTAGATGAAGACAATTTTGAATCTGTTAGCTTAAGAACTTTTTAAGAAAAGGTCTGCAAAGGAGCAATGAAAAAATGTTCCACATCTTGAAACCACTTTAATGGTCAACACAAAATGTTTATACTGTCATTAGTTCAAAGATGAAAATGCAAGATTGTCACTTCTGATCTCAAAAATCTTAAAAAAATATACACACTAATTAACAAACACACTTCTATCTATAAAATAATGATAAAAACCAATGTAGAAAAAGTCAAAGAATTTTGAGTTAAATTATTAGAAATCCGGCACCCTTTCAGAATTTTTTTTTTTTTTTTAACTCCGGAACCACAGTCATCTTCAGAGGATGAGATGAATGAATTGTAGCGTGTGTGAAAAATGCCTACCAAAATTTTTCTATTTCTTGAATGATATTTGCAATATTTTCCAATATCTTAATTCATTAAAAATGCACGTATTCTAATGATTAGATAAAATTATTTTGGAGAAATGGGAGTATAAAAATTCATATATTTTTGAATATAATGTTTATTATAAATTATAATTACAATTACTTTTCTAAACCTAATTCAATAGTTATTTTACTAAACAATAATTATACTACAAGATGAAACTCACTAATAAGTTAAAGTATCCAGCTGAACAAATCTTCCTCATCCTTATGTTGGTGACACCATATAAATTCACATAAATAAGAATCCATCAAACTCTATTAACATTCATTAAAGACTACATCATTGTTATATATAATTTGTATATTTAACAATGAAGGTTAGCAAGCATAGCTTATGTAGATATTTGTTTATTTATTAACGGCATATGCCAATTCATAAAAATACTATATATGTCTTACAACTCCAAGATGGTTTAAAGAAAAAAAAAAAACACTAACAATTACTTATTTAGAAATCTAGATACAATAAACAATAACAGGATGAACATCAGCTTAATCTAACACTAACAATATCAAAAGTACTTTATTATTTTTTTTTTTAACCTTCGGAACCACCATTAAGGTATATCTTCAGAGAATGAGATGAATGAATTGTAGCGTGTGTGAAAAATGCCATGCCTGAC
>JAAAKQ030169642.1:0-12523 GCA_010016005.3 Zanna intricata
GGGATGTAGGATGTAGGAGGTATACTGAAATGAAACGACTGCCATTAGATAGGGAATCTTGAAGAGCTGCATCACACTAGTCAAATGACTGAAGACCAAAAAAAAAAATCTCTTTGGTCAATAATGAATCATTAACACAACTCTTTCTTTTGTGTTTACTTTGTTAGGTTTTGTTCATTGTTAGGTTTTAGGTCATAATTTTAAGAGTAGGTAACAGTATAGAATTAGCATTGCATCTAATATAAACACATTCATATTGCTTGGTGTAAGTCAGTATAATATAAATAAAGAATTGATTTGTATGTGATAGTATAAGGTAGTGTGTATATAATATTAGTACAGTAATAATAATAGAATTAGTTACTAAAACTTTTTTTTTTTTGATAGTACTAGCATAGTATGATTTTTTGTTAGTGTTTTGTTTGTGTTTTATAAAACATATCCATTTTGTGATATGTGACTGAACAGAAGAGTTATTTCTAATTCTGCACATAAACAATTTAATATAATGTCTTTCTAAATTTATTTTTTTAAAAAACAATGTTACTCAATAATATTCCCAATCAAACATGGATAAAACTTCTCATTAATTTTTCATAACACCTTTAAGTTTTGTATGATATAGAATAATTAGGAAAAGACTAAAATTCTTACAATTTTTTGAGTCCTAATATGTGCAAAAGTGGCTTGCATGTCTCATATTTAAATGGGTTATTTCCTTTGTTAATATAAAAAAAATCTTGAAATCACAGAAGAGTTTACACAAAGATAAAGTATTTAAATTTTATTAAAATTATTAATTTGAAATGTGATTTCATTTCCTTAAATTGATATTTCAAAATTTATAATTACTTGTAAATTCCCCATACCAAACCTTAATGGAGTCATCACCTACAACAAACCACTGGCTATTCTTCTATGTTGTCTTTATGGCTGTGAAATGAATTGCTGGTTATTCACCACATTCCACTGTCAACTCAGAATCAATATTTAACATATCCACTTCAGGGTTTGGGAAAGGCTAATTCTTATCTTTTTATTCTGATCTGAATCCAATCGACTTGCTGTTTAAGGTACAGATGTTTTATCAAAACAACTGACTATATGGATCTGACAACTGTGACAGTATAGGAGTCCATTATAGGTCTAGTCTGATGGTGATACAAAACAAAGATTAGGTTCAAGAAGTTGTATTGAGCTACGACACAATCTAAGCAAAGGAAACCCATTCCAGATTTTAAAACTCAACTTCTCTGTCTATCCTCAATGTTAAGAGTTATAATTATCCAAGCATTAAAACTTCTTATCTGCTAAGAAAGTAATCTGATGTTATCTTTATAAATCTTAGTGCAAGAGACTGGGGCTAGTATTTTGCACACTATGAATCAGTGGCTGTTTTACAAATTAGTCAGGTAATAATCTACTAATATCTGTGCATGAACAAAGTATCTAGGCCAATTCCTTTATATTAACATTCAGTAAAGGAAACAAGATGGTTTTGTATAGATGAAAGAATTCTAACGCTGTTCTAAAAAATAAACCTGTGATTTAATGTTTATTTGATATTATTTCCATTCTTTGGGCTGCAGAAGTGGATTGTATAATTACTTCTGATGATATAGAATTAAATAATCATAAGAAGACTGATATTACTTTAGCGCTATAGCTTTAGAAGGGAAAGTATTGTGATCAACCCAATTTCGGCATATGCAGTTTCACTGGATTTTGATGTTTTGACACGTATGGAACCCAAAAAAACCAGATGGAAATTTTCCGGATGTTCAGATGTAGTTATATATATATTCACTAAATTACCTTATACCTTAGAACTACTGCACCGATTTTGACCAGATTTGGTCAGATTACCTCTATATATTAGGCATTGATAGAATTACATTTTCAACTTAAAAGGTCAAAGGAAGGAGGCTATACAATAAGGTCATCATCACAAGATTTTGCCGGCCTCCATGGCTGAGTGGTAGCATCTCAGCTTTTCATTCGGAGGTCCCGGGTTCGAATCCTAGTCAGGCATGACATTTTTCACACATGCTACAATTCATTCATCTCATCCTCTGAAGATATAATGATGGTTCTGGAGGTTAAACAAAAAAAAAAAAGATTTTGCTTAGTTAAGGTTTTTTTTTTAGGCACATTTGTTACAATTAAAAAATAATATAAAAAAAACATTTTTGAAAAATCGAACAAAATAAAATATTAATAAACTAGTGGCTAGGTGGGTATGGTGCATTAATAGTACCCCTTCTCACCACAAGGAGCACTAGTGTAGCAGTGATGTACAATTTTTGTAGTTGTCTGTTATGTTGTGATGTCACAGGTAAGTGGTAGAAATAAATAAATGAATAATATTTAAAATCGCCACTAGTATCGCCACACCCATGCAAATGAAATACAGTATGAGCGTGGGCTTTAGTTGGAATCATTGAATTAAATAAACAAAAAATATTGTGCTTAAACAAAATGATAAATATTTTTAATTAATTTGTGTGTAAGCCATGCATCAGATAACAACTGTTTGACGGGAAGTCCTACAACTTTGTTATCAGCTTTGTTTTTGGAATTCATGAGAATAATATTTTCGTATTTTGTCTATCTGGAACCAAATGGATTTTCAGATTTAGATAAGTGAAGTGGTATAAAAAAAACCTTGGTTTATTTAACTAAAGTAACTTTATGTTGTAATATATTGGATTAAAGCCATAAATTTTATTGGATTTTTAATATGATGCCCTAATTCAGTTGTAATACTTATGTAGTTTAATAGTTTTCCAAACACAGAATAAAAAAGCTTTATCAATTAGACACTTCATCAAATTATATAGTGTAATAACAGTTTTGATTTTATGAAGTATATGATAATATTTCATGATTGTATACATTAAACTCATTGTGAACTTGAAACAAAATTTTTGTCTGTGCAATATAAGTTATACAACAGAAAAATGTGTAACTTTAAAATCTGAAAAACATTATTGAAAAATAATATAGAAAAGTATAGTATAGTTATATGTATTGATAAATTTGTTTATAGATTATTTACTTCATTACGTGTATATTTATTAACTATTTTATGAACTTGAAATCATGTTTTAATTCACAAAAAAAGTAATAAACAAATAATAAAATTTTCCTAATTTGTATTAAATTGAAACTTGTTTTCTTTGAAACCATTTCATTATGAGCTTTTTTAAATAAAAGAAAAAAAATTGTTTACATTTTTAAAAAGACTTAGTATTTTTTTCATCCTTTTTTCAGTTCAAGATTTACTGGCTATATAATTAAAAAAAAACAGTCCTGCAAAATATTTAAACATAAGTTAAAATATGAATATTTGTATTTATTTTCATAACATTTCAGATTTTTTGGTGATTTGTGATATAAATATTATTTACTGCAGTTAAAAGAAATTATTTTAATTTGACTAGATGAAAATTTACATTATTTTAAAAAACTTTCCATTGTCAGCATAAGCTCCAAAATATATTCCAACAATAGAATATCAGAATATAAAATTATAAAATTTTGCAGGTTATAATTTAAAAAAAAAAAAAAAAGGTATGTCTTACATTAATTCTAAACACTTTGGAAACAAATTTCACAGTCTCGAGACATGGACAGAAGAATAATTTATTAAACATCATCATTTGATGATTAGGAATGACCAGAACATTTTTGCCTCCCTGTCATTAATATTAGAGCAGATCAGTTTAAATATACCTAATTACTTTCAGTCCGGATGAGTGTGAATGAGAGAGAAGGAATGTGCTTGCTGTTTGATGTTGAAAACAAGAATGCAGTGCAACTGTTATACATATAGTATGTTTATTTTGTTTTTCCAATAAAAACATTAACAATCAGTTTTAGACTTCTCTTCCAGACTGAAAGTAATCAGTTCAAATATTGGCAACCACTACTTACAGCCATTTTTTTTACATGTAACCATATGTTATCGTGTCAGAAAAAATTAAACTTCAATTTAGTATATAATTTTTTTGAAAAACGCAGTGACCATAAACAATTAACTTACATGTATACACCTGGCAACTTGGAGGTTGGCAACTGACTGAGAGCTGGCAACCATTTTTTTTTACATTCTTTACATTTTCTTTCAAATTTAATTCACCTAAAAAAAAGATATAGTAGCAATTTGTTAAAATAAATTAATTACAGTATATTTAATTAAAGGAATTGCAACTAATTATTGTCAGGCAACCCGGCAGTAATGTATTAAATTATCATTAATTTAAATCGAGTTTTAATAAAAACAAAACAGATATTTTTAGAAATCAGCTGCCGGAACATACATTAAAGCTCAAAGCTTGCGCATGGGAATATGCAATGGAAATTTTGCAGCATATGAAAAATCCCATGTCTGACCGGGATTTGAATCTGGGACCTCTGTATGAAAAGCTGAGATACTTTTAACACTCTACCATTTAATTTCATTTTAAAATATGATGTAGTGTGTTGATTATGCAACTATATTTTGTATACCTTATTTTAATTTTAAGGCATTTTTAAATTAAAAAGAAAACCATTTCTTGCAGAAATGTGTTATGTGATTTTGGGAATATAATGGTAATTATAAAACAATTTCTTAAAAAAAAAGTAGAAAACACAAGAGATATACTGTCCCAGCCTTGCTATGTGTGCAATAAAAGAATTATGTGAAAAACTTATTCTACTCTCGAGTAAAATTTTGAACTACAGGAACCATGGTGATCAAATCTCCCCTCTCCCCTTCTTGATCAATGTAACCAAAATTAAATGTCATCAATAACTTGAGTTCAGAAGTCATTGTACAAAATTTCATAGATACTGATTAATCCAGTTTTAAGATACCAACCGAAATAATACTGACTGTGACCAAAATTAAATGACATCAGTGCTCCACATACAGAAATTATCATGTCAAATTTCATTGAAATTGATTGATCCAATCCGGAGATATCAAGTAAAAACAAGCCAACATACACTCATATATGTATTTACAAATATATCCTTCTGGAATTTTCCAAAGCTAAAATTGTGGACTTTTCATTTAATGGAGCCATGAAATGCTAAGACTGCAAAAATGGCAAAAGGTAAAATTTGACTTGATTTGCATATTTTCTCGTTTATACCTATACTTTTTCTATAAAATTCTTTCTTATGATTTCTTATATGCCTGGAAATTAAAGAAAATGTATATATTAAAGTTAAATAACTGGGAAACTGGTTACTGATTTTTTTTTGGAATTTAGGGGGAAACAACACCTCTGTTGAACTCTTATGGCGGTGTTAACTTTTTATTATTTAATTTGGAAGGTATGTATTTATACATTCAGAGTCCCAAACCGAGAAGGCTGGTATTTTTTATATGCCACAAAATTTTCATTACATATTATCAGAATACATAAATTGTATAATTAATTCATAATCAATTCATTATTGTGTAGTGAAGTGAAATTAGAATAAATTAAACAAAAAAAAAAATAGAAAAAAATTACTTATGGAAAGTGTTTTTTTTTTTCTAAATGAATTCATGTTTTTTCCTCTTTACTTTTGTAAATTAAAAAAGAATTTGATAGTTGTGAAACTGCACTAAAAATAAGATCTACAGAAATTAACATTATTATCTGTTAAGTAAATTAAATTTGTAAAAATTCACTGGTTCATTTTTGTGTATTATATAAGATGTTATATATATTATTTTTTAGTATTGTTATGTTAGACAATTGAATATTATTAGTAGTAATTTATTTTAGTTTTAAATTAACAAAAAAATTTTAACTTTTATTATTATTGTACATATAATTGTAGTTTTTTATTAATTTAATAACAGTTTTGAGTAAAAATACTCAATTTTCATAATTAGCACTTTATAATCACATCTATAAATGTGTTCTATTCTTTAAGTCACAAATGACAGCAGTAATTTAGTTATTAAATTAATTCTGAACAAAAGCAAAGATTTATAAAAAAAAATGAAGCGTCTTATTGTTTGTTTTATTACATAAAAATCATTTGTTTGTCTTAATTTTTGAATATGTTGTGTGAATTACCCTCCTATTGAATTAACCAGGAATCTGGTTAACTTAAAATTCAGTCAGATAAGTTCAAGTGCTAGATAATTTTGAGATTGGAGAAAGGTTTTCCTTAAGGAAGCCAAAGCTTGTAGAAAAAGTAGTTTATTAAATAATTTTTAGTTTGTAAACACAAAATCACTATTTGTAATATATTCTTCTCTTTTATACTAGAGGCAACCAGTTCTTTTGAGAAACATGGGCAGTATGGATCCCTGCAACTCAAAAGAGTCCTTGAAACACTTCTTTGAATGGAGCTGTTTGTTTTGTTTATTGGTACTGATGTTAATAGAAGGTTAATAGAACACCATTACTGTTTTTTTATCCACCTCTTTTCCTAATTCGATCCCTTCCTTTAGAATCGCATTCTGCAGTATTTAGCAGGCTATATACTGGATTTATGCTAAGGTTGGGTGTTCTTGTTTTGTACTATTTCTTTAATATTTGTACGACTTTGAGTTCCAGAGTTATCTATGCTAAAGAAGAAAAACTTCCAGGACTTTTTATGAATGGATGGTTCTCTTCTTGAAGCTAACCTAATAGAAAATGAACAAATAAATCTAATTTATTTGATAAATTAAATGATTAGCTTGTATTATTATTTATTCATTTTACTATCTCCAAACTAGACATAATTACAGTCATCAGAAGTGAATTTTGTTGTGATTAAATAATATCAAGACTCACAGAAATTCAAATTCATAATCTTCCACTAATTATTTAAAAAATTGCATCCATTCTTTTACAAAGAATAAGTTAATGGTTATACTGATAGAAAAAAAAAATTTAATGTTTCTCTGAGGGTGTTACCATTTCTTGGATTGCTTTTTTGCGTTTTTGATTTTTTGCTTCCTGAGCTTGTCTGGGAAAAATCCAGATGTGATTGCAGGAAATGTATAATCAAAAACATATTACATGTCATAGTAAGAAGTTGCTTAACAATATCGTGGTAATTATTGAATTTCTGTTTGTCAGGAAAATTTTTGCAAACTTTAAATGAAGCCCAAGCTGCACTTTCTGTATTACTGCCTTGATGTTTTGGGGTGATCTCATGAACCATTCCCCTGATCTTTTCTTTTCAATACTGCCAGTTCTCCTGAATGTGTTTGCCCACATAACAATCGATTGTGGATCAGGAACACAAGCTCGGGTGGCAATCTTGAAGTTTGCACGGAATGTTCGCTGTGTGGCAACAATCAAGCGACCATTAGAAAAGTAAACCTCTACGGTAAAGGCATGCTGTTCCTTTTCCTACCGTATTCTCAGTACTGAAGAGGAAGGGAGTACCCGACTTGAGGGAGTAAACTTCCCGACTTGACCTGTTCGAATGAGACCAACCACACCCTCTAACAGTCAAACCTCCCTTCCTGGTGCCTAATTCAAATCAGCAAATTATGCTATATTAGTCACTTTATGAAACTATATGTTTCATAAGTAAGGATGTAAATTATGTTTACAATAAGGAGTGCCTGTTGTGAAAATAGAAAAGATTTCCTGCTTTATTAAACTGATAAGTTATAATTAATTCAACATCTGAGACAGTGGTTAAGTAGAAATTCTTTTTCTTTTTTGAAGAGACACATAATGAAAGTATAATTATTCATTTAATTAAGCATTTCTTTGATAAAGCAATAATATACCTTTAAATGCCAGTTGAAATTTTAGTAATTTGTAAGTTTTTCTTTATGTTAATGAACAAATAAAAAGGAAAGATTCACCTAACTAACAATCAGTCTGTGGGGATAGGAGTCGTAACTAAAATCATTTTGAAAAAATTACAAACAAACTTGCTACTTCACTTAAGATAGTAGCTGCTTCATTGATTCCTTCTTCTCCAATAGTGTGGAGAGCGATTTCAGTGTAATAGAATTTTTCTTGGAGAAATTAATTTTAAATTGTAACACAACCGGAGCCTTGTGGATTCAGATCATGGATCAGATATCTTTTATAGAAAAGTTTGAAAATTAACATGTCTTGCACAATGTTCCTTTTTCCATTTTCTTTTTTTAGTATTATCAAAAATTTTTATGTGATAGGAAAAACAGTGGCCATATTTGAAATCAGCACACTAAATAACAAAAATCAGTTATCAAATTACAAACAACTTTCAATGTTAGAAAAAAGTATTTGTTTGGTGCAGCTACATGTACATTCTTCTAGACACCTACCACAGGAAAAGAAATATGGAAATTTATAATATGTGAAAAAAGCTACACCTAACTAGAGTTTGAACCCAAAACCTTTTAGATTAGACAGAAATATTATCATTCCACCATCAAAGTCCCCAGAGCTGAAGTAAAAATAAGTTAAGTTTTTAAATTCTATTTATTTTGATATGTTTTAAGTTTTCTTCTTTAAATAAATTACACCAGATATAGTGCCTTGAATCTGTGAAGATGTACAAATGAAAAATTTAAAGGCACACTATCTCTATATTTATCAGGTACATCTTCATTCTCCTCTATTTCCAGCTAAACAATTCTTGATAGATCCCATTTTCTTCTGGCTTATTCATAATTTTTAATATTTTACGGCATAGCTTTACAATCAGCTCTTCTATTTTCCTCAATTGCATTGTAAAAATTTGCCATAGTTTTTTAATAAATGTTCTTGTTCAGAATTCTCAGATGTAACTTTGCTGATTGCAAAATTAAAATAATTGTATTCATCAGCAGATCCTTATAACTGTTGGATAACTTAATATATTCTTTTAGTTTTTGACTAAAAGGTTATTGATAATACTGAGCAAAAGCATCATAACCAAATTTTGGGTTCATATTGTTAGATTTCATTATGAAAATTAGTCCATTTATTATGTGTTCTGTTGCCAGACATGGTTTTGAAAATAAATCATGCTAGAGTCGAGAATAAAAAAGAAGTGCATTCACTCTTACTGCAAATTCTCTTGGCAAAAAATAAATGATTAGAATGATTCAATGAAAAAAAAAATCAATGAATTGTTTTTTTAATTGTTGCATTTATTTAAATATTTATTCTACAGAATTATAAATCATATTCTTACTAATTTACAAAGATCATATCTTATATTTAAATACAAAGTTCTGTTAAAATAACAATTTTACATTTATATGTATTAGAGTTAACATGAAATGAAATTTAATATTATGTATAAATACTGCTACAAATTTGATTCTTTTGTATATAATGATCTTTTGTAGATGAAACAAATAGCTTTTTTTTTATAAAGATATTCTAAATTAAATTACTGATGAATTATGATCTTAATTTTTTTTGTGGAAATAATTATGGTTTTGAATTATTAGCATTTTATTAAATTTTGTTTTTATCTGAACTATTTCTGGGATTTTTATTTTGCATATATGTATGTAATATCTAGGCAGCTTATCATTTCAGTTCAATGTAATGGTGACTGCACCATAAATAGTGCGACATATTTAATCAATCCAACAATGTATTAGCATCTACAGCAGTAACGGTTACACTGAAAAATAGATACTTAATCGTTAAGAATAAGGGATAAAGTTATTGCTTGATTTGATTTCACAAATGTAATTACACCTGTTGTTTCCTTAAATATTATGAATATTTTCATTCAGTATGAATATCATGGATGTCATTCATCAATATTCGTTTACCTTTCTCTCATGAAGCATTTATGAAATTGTATACACTTAAAAAAAAAAAAGTAGGGTTGATGTATAGTACAATCTGTACTTTACAGAGAAATTGGTGTTCTAAGCTATTATCCTTTAATTTTTCAGTTTTTATTCATCTCATATTACTTTGTAATTAATGTTTTTATTTCATTTATAATTAATTATTCTCCCACATCACATATCCTTTATATAAATTTTTATTCATTTAAGTTGTGAATCATACTGTAATTTATTAAAAACTAAGGGTATATTTTCATAAGAAGCTTATTAAATTTGTTTCTTGATTTTTTAGTAAATTGAATTGTAGTTGTTTTGAATGTTCCAACACTTATTTGTTGGAATGAAAATAGTATCTTTGGTATTTAAAAGACTTAATCAAGTAATGATCTGAGAGCATAGTCTAATTGAAGTTAGATGTGGAAAGAGTTCTTGTGTGAAACCTTCAGTGTTAGCGGAAGACATGGAGATTGTGCTTCCATGAATCAGTTAATTTGAAAATTGAGGGTTGTTAATTATGGTAGGTAGTCATCATTGAAAGAAGCCATATGAAGACAAGATTGTAAGTTTGAGTAAATACACAGATGGAAATGTCTGCCGAGACATTTGAATCAGTGGCATCCTGACAGAGACCAAACTGATGGCTGTGATATGTTATCAGGTATAGAGGATCAAAAAGATAACCTCCGGTAAAGCCTATCAGGGCTAGAAATAGAGGGGGTGGTGTGGCAACCAGCATCATCATAAAATGGGTGTCTTCCCCTATGGGTTGGAGGGAGGGGGAGTCAGGATTTCATTCACTGTTTGGATGATTCTCATCTAAAGTTACAACAAAAGAAGGAAATAGAATTTTTTGTTATTTTATTTTACTTTTCAGTACATGGAAAAGTTCTATGTATATTTATCAAGATATGCACTTTTATTTTCATAAAATTAGTAGCTTACATTACTCAATTTAAATAATTTATTTCTTACTGAAACACAATTAATTTCTCTGCCTAATTGTTTTTCAATATAATTTTTCTTTTACCTTTAACTTATCTGTATTACTTATTATTTTTTTATTACAATAGTGTTATTAATTTTTTTTTCTACTTACTGACAGCTTTTATTACTTTACTATAATCACTTTCTAGAGCTCATGTATTACTCATAATATATACTGATTCATAATGCCAACAGATATATGACACATATGCCAACAGATTTATAATTACAGTTCATGTCATATATTTTGACATCCATTTTTTTATCCATTGTTATAATATATATACTAATTATGGGATATGACATGTACAATTAATGACAATATAAAATAAAAAATATGCTATACAGTTAATTACTGGCTTGTTAATGGTAAATTATTAAAATTTTATATTTTTCTATTTAAAATTGTCAGATTTAAAACACACAGAGCTTATTTTCATAAGCTTCTTATGAAAATATACCCTTTATAAATAGTTTTTAACAAATTGTGTGTTAATTAAATCACACAACCTGCGGAAAAAGGCATGTAAGTAACTGTGAACAGAATACCCCTATGGTATTTAACCAATGAAGTATAAGGAAAATTTATGATCAGTCTACAGTGTGACTGATGGAAAACTAACCTGATCAGGTTAGTTTTTTATCATCTATCAGACCATTTCGAATGTTTTTTTTCAACACGCAAAACATATGCTTGTGGTCCGTGCAGAAAACTGTACCATAAATGAAGATTTTAATTAATAAGAATAAATTTTTTTTAAAAATTAATAACTTTTCTAGTTTCATTTTCGTTTGTGTAACTTATATATGTAATTTATATGAATACTGGACTGCTGATTATAGGGATTTCAAAAGTCATCACAAAACATCAGACAAAAAATTTATTTTAAAAATAATAATACAAAGATATACAAATTATTTTTTCTTACAAATTTCAAAAATTAGAATACTGATTGTAGGACATTTCATACATGGAATTTTAATTTCATTTATTCATCAATATAATATTAGTCATCTTTATGTTTTGATTTTTTTTCATTTTTTTGAGGTTTAGAAAATACGCTGTTTATAAAATTATAAATGAATTTAATACTGTAATAAAGAATAGTTATGGTAGCGATAAGAATAAAAATAATGAACGCCACAACATCAAGTAACAGATACTGATACCATGTGAGATCAACAGCTGCTGACCTAAGGTGTGGAGCTCCTTTATGTCTTATTACATATTCTGTCCAATAAACTGCCGTTTCTAACGGTGATTGAGGTCTATCTCTAAATCTTTCCGATAATTGTTTCGCATTTTCTTTGTATCTGCAAAATAAAATTGAACCAAATATTTAAGTATTTGAAAAATATAGTGAACTTATAAAAAAATAAAAAACCTCTTGTGTATTATTTTCGGTTATCAGAGTTTAAAATCTACAAATTAATTTTTATTAAAAACTTCTTTATAAGTGACGTATGAGTAAACACAAGTCTGAGTTCAAGAAGTAATCTAATTAAACATATTTCCCCAGTCGTGTTTCCGGCATTGTCTCCAGTTAGATCCCTAAGTGAATGTATGTTTTAATGTGTAATGTTGTTATAGGCCAAAATTGCGTTGCTGCGAGGAGCATTTTTTAGTGGAAATTTGATCTCCAATCGAATTTGTCGATGCGTATATGGCATTCAGAGTCACACGGATAGTTAGATTGATCAGAATAGGCGCGGACTTTCGTGCTTCCGCGTTGCGGTTACATAGCTATAGGGCTACGCGTAGGTCGACCTAAGCCTACGGCGAGGGCAATTGCTGCTGAGGTATTTTACTCTGATGCT
>JAAAKQ030169664.1:0-12522 GCA_010016005.3 Zanna intricata
CACACGCTACAATTCATTCATCTCATCCCTCTGAAGATATACTTGATTGTGGTTCCGGAGATTAAACAAAAAAAAAACAAAAAACAAAAAATAGTTGTTGATTTTTAATTTCAAGAAAAATCTAATGCGGACATCACATGAATTTCTTGTATGCCTATTAAATTACTTATACACATTTATTTAAAATGAAAAATTTATAAAATTTTATTTCATTAATTACTTTTGATATTTTATTACATTTTTTTTTTTATTATAATTTTTTTACAATCGGAGATTAATAATTATTAATAAATCAATATATCAAAAAAAAAAAAATTAAAAAAAAAAAGGAGATGAAGTCTGATTCAATCTGATGTGCCTTCCTTTTATAATATCTAAATTTTTCATTAATTAGATTTTATTTGGTTATAACTCTGTAACCAATGAAAATAAGCTCTCAATGAGTGCTTATTATTCAGTTAAGAAAAAGCCCAAAATCCAATTTTTTTTATTTTGGGCTTTTTTTGGCTCAATCAGTTGTAATAAAAAAGGAAGATGCACAACTAAATGTTACAACAGTCCTAAATCCAAAATTTCACCATCCTATGGCTAGTCACTTTTGAGTTATGCGAGATATATGCGTATGTACAGACATCACACTGAAACTAGTTAAAATGGATATTTCTGTTGAAATCTGAAAACTGATATTTTTCATTATCACAATAGTTCCTTTACTTCATTACTTCATACAAGGAAGTAATAATCACAGCCATTAAATTTTTACTATTGATGTAATGTGTATAAATATTGTTTACAATTAATTATGTAATGATAAACTACATAATAATTTCTATGTCTTACAACATAGAAAGATATATGATTTTTTTTTTGAAGTTTTTGCAGAAATCTTGAAAGTTGTTTTTTATATCACTAATATAGCTAGATTTAAATTGAATAATTTTTTATTTTAAATTATGAAGAATTCTTAAAAGTTTGTGGAGGTGATGTAATGTAAAACTTGCTATTTTGTGATAATTTTTTTTATATAGCTATCTTGCCATAATCTTGTCATCAATGAAAAGTTGTTACCTACTATCCATGCAGTTATGTGCAGTTTTATTTATTAATTTATGAAATAAGTAGAATTAAACACAGGGCCATCATTATTGTTAATGACAATTGATTAGTGAATTAACTTGGAAAAAAAAATTAGAATAAACTAATTAATTGGAATAGTGGATTGTGTTGTAATGATTATTTTCCAGAGTCTGGCTTAAAACAAGTATACTTTGAGTTCATGGAAACAATTGGAGTTGTTTCTGCAGTCTTTGTATCAGTATAACCAAACAACAAACAGCTTACAAAAATATGTGTTTGTTCAACTTAATTCCTAAATAAATACTATATAATGTTTTTCTCTTCTTCCCTAATTATATATTCTGGTATTCTTTAAAATATCTGATATGAAAATCGTATGACTTCCTTCTACACCTATTAAGTTATATACACAAATTTTTTTTTTTAAATGAAAAGATCATAAAATTCTATTATTATTATTTTGATTTTATAATGAATAAAAAACAGATTTCACAGATTTTTAAAATATTATATGACAATGAATTAGCATTTTTAAATCAATATGGTGGCGGTAAAGTTACCAATACATTATCATTATTATTGTTTAATAAAATAAAAATTAGACATAATGTTACCAGCTTCATTAATCAACAAACAAATATATGTTTATGGACTGAATTAAAAAATTTAAAATAAAAACAGAGGGCATAATTAAAAAATTAACAATGTTGGCTACCAGAATTATAATAAATCAAACAGTAATTAATTGAATTAATAAATTTGTGTACGACTACAATGCTTGAGAGAATAATAAATTAGTTAATAACAATTATTTTGTGAGTAAACTGTTTATCAAGTATTTTCAAACTCTGAGTCCTGATTCTATAGATTCAGGAAACTTATAATTTTTTGATATGTAGCATTTGCTAACTTTTGTTGTCCCTCTTGACACTCCTCAAATACCAAAGGAGAAAATATAATACCGAGTTGTTCCAATGGTTCTTTTTTTCAAATGGTATTCTATTGTCAAGACTAATAAAAACATGTAGTATTAGCAAAACCAGGCCCCTAGCAACTGACAGTTAAAAAAAAAATAAAGAATTAAAAGTTGTACTACTCTGGTATTCTTTAAAAATATCTGATATGGAAATCACATGACTTCCTTGTATGCCTATTACGTTATATATACAAATTTTTTTTAAAATGAAAAGATGGTAAAATTCTGTTTCTATAATAAACAAAGCAGTTTCATAGACGTTTAGGTTTTTGCTCAAAGGGGCAATTAAAATTTTTTGTCTAAAATAAAATAAGATCAAAGCTCAATAGAACTAAAAAGAAAGGATGGAAATGATAGGGATCAGCAACCATTCAAGAAGGAAAATTAGAAATGCTTCTTGATCAACATAAAATTAATTATGACAGAAATAATTAAGTATTAAACTACAATTAATAAATACTCATTTAATGAATCACAATGGCTATAAATGGTAGTAAAAACAATTGAATTGAAGTTTACAATAGAATGAATGAATGATAATATCACATCGTTTAAGATTAATGTCCTACAGACTACTGGGAATACCTTGGTGGGCTGAATAAATTTACAAAATTTACTTAGAAGAATGCAGAGTGGGAAAACTATACCAGTTATTGGGGGAGGAGAAAGGATTTATATAAAAAAGAAATATTTTCTTGGTGTTTGGTATGAGCTTTCCAAGTTTTTAAATATATAGCATTTTAAAACTAGTTGCATATATTTAAATGTCTACTATCTTATATGTTCATAATTCAGTTTTTAATGTTAATTATTTACTGCAGCATTCTTGATTTTCATACTAATAAATAAATAAATAAAAGACAAAAACACCTCTAAAAATATAATTTTGAATATTATACTTGAAAGGTCTTTGGTGATGGTAATAATAGGATGGCCCAGTCCAATCTTATTATAAGATGATTTGAATGATAAAAGTAGTTGCATCAGCTATTTTCTCTTTTAGCATAATGATTTTTTAGCATAATTGACTCTTAGTGAATAAGTTATATCACAGTTAGGTGTAACAATCTCTGGATTTTTATTTTTGCAGTGAAGAGTCAATAAGTGAGGAGGTGCGACAGTGTCTCAGACTACCATCATTTGATTGTTCAGATTGGGAAGACCATGAGATACTGTTATTGTTACAGTTTATGTATCTCGATTTTGATCTTCCATCAAAGTTTGATATTGACATGACTACACTGCGCAATTTCTTGTTCCAAGTGTATAAAAATTACAACGAAGTACCTTTTCACAATTTTAGGCATTGTTTCTGCGTAGCACAAATGGTAATTTTCATCATTCATCTTTATTAGGTTAGTATAAAATTCTCTCTCCAGTCCAGAACTTCAAGGATTCTCCTAAATAAAACTTTTCCAAATTATTTCCTTAGCTTTCTTATCATAAAATGTTAAAATGTATGTCCTGAAACTAATAGGATATTAAGAAATACTTGTTATCATTAGTGTTCTTTGTTTTTATATAGAATGCCCTTAGGAGGGAGCCATTTAGTGATGTCAGGAAGAAACTCATATATTTTGAATTATATCTCATAAGTTTTTTGTCATTTTAATTGTCTTATTAAGACAAAAATATTGGTACAAATTGAAATCAATCATCTATTCTAAACATAGTGTCATTTAAACATTACTTTTGTGTAAAAATATTATTGAAAATATAATAAGTTTTATATACTTATATATTATGAAAAAAAAAAAGTTATACAAATTAGAAAACGTGGAATTCCTTTATTAATATTTATTAAAGCTTATAACAATTTTTTCTTTTTGTAATTTACTTTATCAAACTGTGTCTCTTGTAACATATAGAAGATCTCTCAGGGTAGCAGCCTAGAAACTGAAGGGTGTGAAGGAGGTAATGACAATGACATAAACATTTAATTTGTCATTTTATCAAGTTACTGAAATTAAACAGCACTGGGTGCAGTTTCAGTAGACTATTGGAATTAACCAGTGACTAATGACCATAGCAGTTTATAGTTCCTGCAAAAAAACTAATTGCCATTTTCTTATAATTTTATTCTGGGCACATTAAATGATCACAGAGTTATCATTAATATTATATCTCTTTATTATGTTATATTTGTTCAATCTTTTATTGTTATCTGCATCCATCATGTAATGCAAAATAGTTAATTGTTTTCTTTTAGCTTTATTGAGATGATTATTATTATTATGATTTTTCATATTTACTTAGACTAATATTCTGTGATGTGATTAGTTATCACAATCTAACTTTAACAATAATTAAAAATGCTGTCCTACTCATGCTTGTTTTTTGGTTGTTTTTTTTTTTTTTTATAAAAAAAGATTTGATGAAAAGATAAATTTTTCCATTAACTTAAATATTGATTGTTTTATAATCATAACTGTTAGTCTAAATAATAATAAAAATGTTCTAAATTTTTAAGTGGTCCTTCAAAAACACAACTCATGTGTTGTATGATTTTTTTTTAACTATTAATTTAGAATCACTCTAAAAACTTCCATGGCAGAGTTATGGTGTCTTTCATCCTGAAAGTTCTGAGTTTATATCCCATTTAGATATGGAATTTTTCCAGATTATAAAATTCATTTCTCATTTTACTAACTGAATAGAATAGCGTTAATTGGGAGAAGTCTGTTGTTACTAAAGAGAGAATAAAATAATTAAACATTACAGAGGATTTAATTAAGTCAGATAGGCAAATGCTCATTTGCATTTCAGTTGTTGCAGATTAAAAGCAACTTCATATATCATCAATAGTTATGCTTGCATTTAAATTTTCATAAGCAAAAATTAGCATTAGTGTTCAAAAATAAATTAGAGGCATCAATTACTGTATTCATCCAATGCTGTTTGGAGTAAATGTATGTTCTCTGTAAATGTTGGATTAGTCTTGTTATGTGGTTGTATCTGATGAATGAAGAAATAAATATTTTGTTCAGATCAGTATATAATTATCTATACATAGATAATAGTAGGAATATATAATACTCCATGGATTAAAAAAATAATTGCCCCAGATATATGCCTTGAAGTATAAAAAATCAGTGAAATTTCTTGATCAGAGAAGTATCATAAAATACAGAATTCTTAAATCATAATAAGTTAATTAAAAAAACAAAAAAGAGAACCTATAGTCTGCAAATACATAATAACAATTATATGAACCAACAGGAATTTAGTTTAAATCATTATGAGTAGTAAATAAAATTAACACAGATTAAAATAATAATTAGAAGATATTAAATAAAACATATTTGAGAACATATTATTCAAGTTGCATCAGGTAAAGACAAAGAAAATTCAAGTTTAATTAATTAGTTATATTTAAAAACTGTATTTTTTTTTTTTAATTACTTCTATGAATAATATGTTTCATTTTTGAAAATTTTATTGTTAAATTAATTAGTTAATGATGTTTTTGAAAGTTAATGGAATTTTTAATATGAAATAGAACCATTATAACATTTTTGTATACTGACATTTGATTTTGTGTGGCATGAAAATATTTCTTTGTCTAGTTTGTTGATAATAGTTATTATTATTTTGTATAAATAACATTTTTAACAAAAGGAGCACTTGTTAATATTAATGCATGAACCGCTTATAATTTTTTATTTACTAAATATTGTTCTACATTATTTTTATGCACCGAAATCAATGATTTGACAGTTTATTTCTGTATCCTTAAAGACTATAGCCTGTACTTTGTGTTTATAGTTGAATGCATTTTCAATCAGTTTTAACAATGTAATGTTATTAATGCAGTTTCTGCAGTTTGATCATTCTCATAGTATGTAATCACTCCTGGGTTGCTGTGTTTATTAGAATGTGTTTTGTTAATATCTCAAATGATCTTTTGTATTTGTGATTTTGGATCTCATTTCCTGAAGTGCTGGTCATTCTGTAGTATAAATTTTGGTTGGAAAGTGTTAGCATTATGTGTTTTCAATAATGATAGTTTTGTTTTTTTATTTTATTATGTGTTTAATGTCTATAAATGATACTATGGTGTCTATAGGTTTGGGTGAGTAGTTATTTACAAGTCTTCGGAACCTGATTGTGTTGACAACTTCATTCTTTCTACTGAATGACATGAGTATGCCTGTTGATGATGTAATGAGTAAAAAAAATTATTTTTTTGTATTGTGCGGGTTACAAGACATTTTGTGGATTAGTATATAAGTAGGTTTTCAAATTATGATTTCTGCTTTGGTTATAGCAGGTTCTGGAAACTTGAGCGATTTTTTGTTTACAAACATACAAAATTTGTTATTAACCGTAATTTGTAAATTTTAAACATGATACATTAAGACTAAATGAACAATTAAAATTAATACACTATATTTGGCATATCAGTGTAAAAATAAGAAACACAGATCAAAAGTATTATTCATGCGTAACACTGCTAGTTATTTTCTAACAATTTTAAGAGAGGAAATTTTTTTCTACTTCGGGATAGTATATTCTTTTTAAATTAGGTTTTACTCAATCTGCTTCTTTTCACATTACGAATTTTTGAAGTCAACCTACCACTTCTATACTTAAGCCCAGCCATACATGTAAGCTGTTGGTATTGACATAATTTCATCAAGGGCCATTTTTCTTATTGTTTCACAGTGTGTCAGTATTACTTGCTTTGTATAATTTTTGTAAAACTATTATTACTGAAAAAATAAACTCCGCCAAGCTCTGTGGCAGGGGCTAGTGTCTCGACCTTTCATCTGGAGGTCCCAATTTTGAATCCTGGTCAATCATAGAATTTTTCAAATGCTACAAAATTCCTTTTCCATATCCCATACACAAGCTTCAAGTTTATGTGGCAAAATCATCAAGCAATAGAATTACTGAGTAATCAGTTGTAAGTATAATATTGTTACCTTTTAAAAAAATAATAATTTGATTTTAATAACAGCTTTAATTATAGAAGCTATTTTCATTTTTTTCATTATTCTTTCTGTTTTTTAACTTTTCTCAAAATTAAAAAAATATATATATTTTTGAATGTTTGTTTTTAATTTTTTTTTTTGGCTCTAAGGTTATTTGTAAATATTATTTTTGACTGTAGAATAAAATAAAATTATCAAATCTTTGAACCTGTTCTAAATTCTTCAATTTTTTTAACGAAAAAAAAATTGCATGAGAATCCATATGATTAACCTGATTTGTCAGTAGTTATTTATAATTGATATAAATTAATATAGTTATTATGATTACAGTTGAAATTAAATATTTTATAGTTTTTATTAAGAAAACATGTAATAGAGAAAAGTGTAATAAAGATAATTTTTATTTAATCAAAAGGATTATTGTAAAATTGTTTCTGTGTGATTTTATAGAGTGAGGTATGTGCTAAAATCATAAAAACGTTGACCATAGACACTGACAAAATCATTTGTACCCTATTATATACATTATTAACTGAAAATAAACTGGGGAAAAATTTATAAGATAGGTAAAAAAACAGTATAAAACAGACACAAAATATACTGTCTGTTTCATTTTTGTTAGTTTGTTTGTAGTCAATTTGTTAACTAATATCCATCGAGAGTTTTATAAGCATTTTTTTAATATTTTTTGAATAATTTTTCATAGAAGCTTTGTTAAATAAAGTTTGGAAAATACGAATCCATTGACTGTAATGTAGGATTTTTTGTTCAGCTTCTACAATTTTTTCTCACATTATCTGTTTATGGATTGCATTTTTATAATAAATGTTCCTTGGTATTCTGTGAGGAATAAATTAAAAATAGTAAGATTTTAATAGAAATGTGGAATATTCAAATATTTTGGTAAATTATTGAATAATTTGTTAGCATATACAAGCCTCGTGGAATATTTGTCTACAACTCTCCTGCCAGTAATCACATTTTTTCTTTCATGGTTTGCATTTCCTCAATACCATTTTCTTTGAATTTATAGGCTAGAATAATTTTTGTGACGTTCTTGTGCGTGTTTAATGAGAGAGAAGAATTCTAATCTCGGTTTAGTGAATCTAGATCTATTGTAGATGGATGAATTTTACATCTTTTCTATTCTACACAAATTGGTTATTTGTGTAATCTGTGTTTTTGTTAAAAAATTATTTATTTTTACAGATGTATGCAATGTCATGGCGTGTAAACCTTCCTAGTCGAATTGGTGATCTTGAAACACTGATATTGATTACTTCATGCATCTGCCATGATTTAGATCATCCTGGTTACAATAATATTTATCAGGTATTTATTCAGCAATGTTAAACTTATTTTTATTTTAATTTATTGTTATTTTATTAGAAATGAAATTTGTTTCATATTTTGTGTTTATATGTCAAATGGCTTTCCTAATAAAAAATTGTGCAAATGAAAACTTATCTTATTAACTAAACCCTTCTAACTTTTAATGTAATTTTTACTCATTAATGATATCAGTTGGATATATGCTGACAAAAATTCACTTTCAGAATTTTTGCAATTCTCAGAATAAGATAAAATGTTAAAAGAAATTAATCCTTGCATCTACAGGTAAGGATAGATTATCGGATAAATTTATTTCATGGTAAACCAATCATTTTTAGTAATTAATTTCAGTAAAATTAAACGTTATAACTTTTCTAATATTTCTGTATTTATTTACATAACTAGGTTATAGAGTAACAGCCCAGTGACATGATGTCAGCAGTACTCTGTGAAGATGTACCAAAACATGTAGTCTTGAACAGACTCAGGCCAACTGCTCTTGAGATGTGTGGTTAATTAAAACCCAACCAACAAAGAACACTGGTATCCACAATTTAGCATTCAAACCCATATAAAAACAATTATCTTTACAAGGAGTCTCGACTTCAAACATCAGCTGATTTTGTGATGATTAGTTTAACCATTAGACTAGGTTAATTGTATGTGATTACCTTTTATCTGTGAAAAAATATTACCCTTCATTCCTGAAAAATAGAAAATAAACAATACTTACTTATCTCAAACCGCACAACAGTATTTTGGTTATACACCATACTATTAATATTTTGGTTTAAAACTAAAGGTCTTGATATGCTTACATTGCTGTTTATAACAAACTAAACTATTATCATTTTTAATGAATGATGTCCTGATCAATTTATTTTAAAATCAGTTAAAAGATTTAAGTCAGTATTTCTCAGTATGAGTTTCTAAATGATACTAATTAAATAAATCTGATTTTTTTTGCAACCTTGTTAAATAATATTTAATTACATTTTTAAAGCTTTCATAATTCTTATTTTGTTTGTAGTACTTTTTCATTTCAAACAAAAATCAATTAACATTCAATTTCTTTTTATACTTGAACTGTAATCACTTCTCTTTTCTGTTTATTATTTCTGTACCTTGTGATGCTGCTGAGATAAAGGTTTAATCCCAGCTTCTTTGTGCCTTTCAGACAAATTCTGAGACAATTCATTTGTTTACTGACCAACTCATGGTGTTGTCTGTATAATATATAACTTTATACTACTATAAATAAAATATATATTTATTAGCTTTTCCATTATTATTCACATTATCAGGTTAGATTTGTTATCCTGAGTAAAGTTTAATTTTAGATGGCTGCCTGAGTAATGATTGTAGGAAATCTGATGAAAGATGCTGGTCACTCCCAAAATTGGGCACAGCCATTACCAAGAATAACAAATATCATTTTCAATAGGAAAATAAGCAGTGAATTGATTTTTAGATGTCTTCTTCACTAGCCAAATGTATTATAGGTCAAGCATAGCAAAGTGGAAGTGATATTTAGTCCTGCATCTTTGCTATGTTAACTGAAGCTAGCATTTCACTTTAAGAAGTATTAAAAATAGCAATTAAAAAATATTTTTTACACCAGTTTTATTGTATGGAAATACTGTAAATTTATATGCATATACTTTAAACATGATCATATAATTTATAATATTCTCCATTCAATAAAAGATGAAATCTCTTTTTAAACTGTGCAGCATTATCAGTGCTAATCCATGAAAAGTTGAGTAACGGCTTATTTTAAAATTGTGAATATCTTAATTTATTCATTCATGATTTGTTTTATAAAACTTATTAGAAAATTTACAGCGCAAATACAATAAAAACCACTGTGTTGTCATTTTTTCAAGCAGGTAATTTTTGAGACTACTATCAGTTGCAATTTCAACGTAAAAACATTTCCATTCAGAGGGAATATTATATACAAAATTCTCATTTTTTTTATGCAAGGGATAATTACTTAGATAAAATATAAATTATCATTTTATTTTATTGCAAATTTGTTTTTTATGTTAACAGATAAATGCTCGCACTGAGTTAGCACTACGTTATAATGATATATCACCTTTAGAGAATCATCATTGTTCCATGGCATTTCGTATTCTGGAATTGCCTGAATGTAATATATTTAGGCAGTTGCCAGATGAAACATTCAGGATTGTAAGAGAAGGTATTATCAGGTGTATACTGGCGACTGATATGGCAAGGCACAATGAAATACTGGCACAATTCAGGGAGTCTTGTGAAGAAGGTTTTGATTTTAACAACAAAACCCATGTCAATTTGGTAATAGAGCTGATTTAAACTATATTTAGTAATTGCATGCTCTGTTAAACTTTATTATTTTTAAACGTTTCATTTCAATATTGTAGTTTGTATTAGGTTTATCCGCTAACTGATTGACTCGCTAAATCATTCACCAACTTGGCAGTTGAGTTAGTAGTTTTTCAGAAAACTAAACTGAAATAAATTAATTTATGGTGTACTGAACAACGTAAATAAGAAGCTATATATCAGCATTTAACAATAAAACCTATCCGCATTCCTTTTTTTTTCTGTACCAATTTTTCTATCTTAACACACCAACAGTATATTTAAGTTTGAATAATATTCTTTCTTTTTATTTGTTAGTTTCTATTCTCTAACTTTTCTAATACGTTCAAATTTGGTTATTCTTGGTACCTTAATATATGATCAAAGAATATACTTTTTAAAATAGTTTGTCAATTGCCTTTCTTTTTACAATGTTAGATTACTTATAAATTGTGTTGACATTTGGATTTATCATTTTGAACTTGAATCCAAATGTCAGAGTATGGAATGGAAATATCTGAATTCGATTGCCTTGAAAATATTCAAAACGTATGTATCAACTATTAATGTTGAAGGTATTAATGCTGTGGAAATATAAAGGCCAAATTTATTGTGATTATTTAGAAGAACAACATATATATATGTTGTATATTAATGTAGTAATTGTCACATATTAATAATGAGTATTATTGTGATATATTAGAGAATAAAGTGAAATCCACAGTAAGTAGGAAAATCTTGGTTCTTTCTCAAATAGCTTAATTCTTCTGCATAATAACGTGCTCACACACTGCTCAAAAAAATACGGCAAGTTATTCAGAACCGTGTGGGGAGGTATCATGTCCAACTTATAGTCTTGATTTCACACAATCAAATTTTTTTAATTTGATCTTTCTTGTAAGAGATTTTACATGGCACCAAGTTTGGTAACAATATGGAAGTCAAGAATACCAAAGAAAAGCTCAAGAACACCAAGGTGAACAATTTTTTAATACTGAGATAAGAAAGCTCAAAGGCAGGTAGGAAAGTACCTAATTGTTGCTGAGAATTATGTAGATAAGAAGTATTAATCTCATTCTTATTGAATGATAATTTTTTTAGTCATTTCTCTATTTACTTACTGAATAACCTTCATAATAAATAAAGGGGTGAAATCCCCTGAGTACATGACAAAAGCTGCAAAATTTTCAAATGTTAAATAAATAGGGAAGTAGTATAATAAAATAAAAGAAGAAAACAGTAGCCCATTGATTTGAACTTACTTAGACTCACTTGGACTCATTGCAAATGTGATATTGTTTGAGGATTCAGGGAAACTAAAATTACATTAAGAAATATTCTACTGGAATTGATGTTAGTAATAATTGGATTGCCTAAGTTTAGAAATTTATTTTTCTATGTATTTTCTTTTATTTTTTTTAATTAGGTTTTATGCGGGCATCGACTGCTATGGTCATTAGCCCTCGTCACATTTTTAAAAAAAATGAATCATTAGTCACCGTAAGGCTTGTCATATGTTAGGGTGTAAAGGGCCCTAACATTTCTTTAAAGAGCACAGATAAACACAACACATAACACTACAAACACAAACACAGAAAAGAACACGTACAGAGTGTAAAGGGCCCTGATATTTAAAAGAAAATAATTTAATTTAAAAAATATTAATTTAGAAAAATATTGATAATATTATTATTATTATTATATAAAGTTTCGATATCTATAGAACTCGACTTCATCATTTTTATCTACAACTTGCATAGTTATACGCTAGTAAGTAATTAGTCCACTGGCGTGCAAAAAAGCAACTATTTTTCCTTCGTTTCCATTTTTCAAATCAGCAGCAATTCTATTTAT
>JAAAKQ030169675.1:0-12522 GCA_010016005.3 Zanna intricata
TGTGTGTGTGTGTGTTTCTGGTGCGATACTACCGGAGAGTACGAATAAAAGAAATCGAGTAAGCAGGTTATTACTGTTATGAATGCTCAACAGAGCATTATAAAACGATATGTGAAGACATTTTTCATTGTTCGCAATACTGTCTTTCAAACGGGAGCTGCAAGGATGCGCATTATGTTCGCATACTAAACGTATAAAAATTTGTTTTGAAAGTACACAAATGCATCTTTTTCAAAACCATATAAGTTTTATTAAAACAGTTTACTTTTCACATTCTTATTTTTACGTAAAAATTATTCTATGCACAAATGCACGTGTGCTGAATGAAATGGCTTTGACTTCAGTAAGGTAAAACGAAAAAATAAGTCATGATATATGAAGCAAAATACAAAAACATTTTTATTACATTTTATAATTCTGTACTACTACGCCATATCAAAATAAATAAAATTAACAAAACAAAGAACGAAAAAAATAACGTAACAAACAAATGATGAGGATATTCTAACATTATGATAAGCTAGATTAAGATAATTCTAACATTCTAACATAATGATAACGATAATTCTAACATTACAGAAAATAGAATATCTAACTCGTAAATAGGATACTGTTGCTTTTCTTCCTGAATATACACATTTTCCTCTTATATTCTTTTTTCCTTAACTTTCTGACGAAGTCGCACAAACAAACTATTACACAAACAAACAAACCCAGCATATCGACTTACATTCACTCAAGTTTGAAAAAAAAACTTTTTTATATTTATAAAACGGTAGCAAATATTTACACGCGAATAGTATCGTAAATATTTAACAAGTATTTAACTGAATGAAATAAATTATAACGTTTGTGGAAACAATATTTAAAAATATGTAACGTCGACAAACTTGTATTTTAAACTCACTCTTGACTTATTCGTGAAAACAATAATTTTTTAATAAAATATCTGTTATTATTATGTTTAATATGTTTCTTCTTCTTTTTACAACTAAAAATATTACAACAATTGGCAAACCGTTCTCTATTATTTAAGTAAAATCATATGAGAATAAAATTTAAAATTAATTACTAAAAATTCTTTAAAAATAATGAACAGCACATATTAAATAAATATAAAATGAAGCATCTCTTAAATTAAATTAATAAACTTATTATCAAGAGAATTCTGGAATAAAAAAAAAAAAAAAAAAAAAAAATCACATAATTTTTCTTCTTTTTATTTATTCTTTCGTAAGATGAGTAGAAAAGAATTTACTGGAATGATTCGGGTGATCGAAATTTTATTTTTAATTTTAACATTCTCCGAATTTAGTTACCGATAAACGTTTTTGAAATATAGAATTGATAATTATAAAATTAATTTTTTTAGTCATTCATTTTCTAATGCTTCTTATTGAATAAGAACTGTGCAATTCCTTTATATAAATATATATCCGAAAATGAACTGTTATTTTAAATTTGCCGTCAATTTTCTCAGAGTAAAACCCGAGTAGAGATTTTTATTTGCTGTTATCAGTAAACATTGGAATTACTATATGTAAACGTATACACTTAAACGCATAAAAATTATGAAAAATAAATAAATATATACAATGAGTTAATAACGAGTATTCGAAATAAAAACAAACATCGTTAGTGATTAGGCACATTTTTTTCTTATCGGCTTTGCGAATAAATAAATTTGTCGAATTTGGGGATGGAAAATCCAAAAAAACAGATTGAAAGACTTCTTTTGCAACCTCGATGGGTCATACTATGATGCGGATTTTGGGGTGGGGGAAAACCTTACGTTTTAAAAATTCAAATACAGATACTGTTAAAATCCATAGAATTCAATATCGGAAGGGGATTTCAAACTTTTTTTGGCCTAAAATTAAGATATGGATGAGGAAGAATGTGATTTCAACAAGACAATCCACAAAATTAAAAATTTGAAATTATATCAATAATTTCTATTAACAATATTAAATTATGAGCAGTTTATCATTCGGTTGGATATTTCCTTACACTCTAAAATTCTGGATATAGGTACGACATAGGAATTCTGAACCCGTCCTTAGGTAGTTCTACTAACGTGCCTGAAAGGAAGTAATACATTAGAAGAATAACTTCTGTTAAAGTATGTAATCAGCATCCCAAAATCATCGATCAGTAATGTGCTACTGGAAGAGATGGTGTCCAACACTTGCCCCAACTATCGTAGTCCTAACTACAATAGTTAAGGAGACGTCCTAACTATCTTCTAACTAGGGTTGCTTGTCTCGAAATACGATTAATATGTTTATGTAGAATTAATATGGAAAGTTATTTCTAACCATCCGTATATATACGACGATATGTATCTACGGTATATATCGTCTCTTTTCCCCCTTGTTGGTTTGAGGAACTAGATCGTTCTCTGGCAATGTCTTCTAGGGATAGCCAGCTGGGGCTTATACTGGCGGTGTAATTGGAAATCGCTAACTCAATATAATTATTTGCTGTTTCTCATTTAATTAAATCCAAAGTTAATTTACTGTTACTGATAATTCAATTATTGGAATGCATTTATTTGGTTTATAAATTAAACTAAAATATTTTAAATGAGTATGAAACTGTATACTTCGATAACTAGTTTTCTTATATTTACCACAAAATTAGATTTTTTAAATATTTGTTGTTTTTAATTAGCAGAAACAGAAAGTGATGTCTTGCAATATAGTGCATTTATTTAATTCTAAGATATTTGATACATTTTCATTACACAATTTAGAAATAAATTACTTTTTAGTGACTTCATTAGCAGAAACAATTTAAAAAAAAGAAATTACTTGTTTTCGATGAGTAATCATCATTTTTTAAGCTATATTAATAATAAAACATAAAAATGTTTTTTTTTTTATCAAATAAAATGAATAACGTTTATTTTAATAACAAATTTAATATGTAAAATCAAGAACTTCAATCTTTATCTTTATTATTAAGAAATGGATTCATAAAAAAAGTTAAACATTAATATTATTTGAATATAGAAGCTGACAACACAGTTGTAGGTCTTTTCCATCACCTTAGCCGCGTGACAGGAAAGTCCTACAATTGCCTTACAATTGTGGGTTGTTTCTGATACACAGCTTGCAAACATATACACACACAACCTAATTTTAAATAATTATCACTTTATTTAAATATAATATGTTTTCGTTTATCTAATTCAATAATTCTACATAAAGCACGTGCGCATTCCGTGTTTAATTCACGCGAGTGCGTTGGTACTACGGCGACAGTTGGAACTAATTAAACTAATGAAATTTCACAACTTAAATAGAAAATATTTTACTTGTACCGCCGGTAGTTTCGTATAGCCGCTTGGCTTAACGCACCAGGTTACGCGTTAACCGGACGAACGAGTTCGAAAGCCAGCCAGACCGATTTACTTTTTACACTTTAAATATTACTCATTTATTTGATTCTACCGCTCACATGTGATGTAATTGTTAACAAATGTGCCTAAGAAAAATATCACCGTAATTAGGCGAAATTCCATGATATTGAAACTGACCTCGCTCTACAGCCTCACCTCCTTGACCTTTTAACTTGAAAATTTAATGGCATCAATGCCCCATATTTAGGAGTAATCTGACCAAGTTTAGTGAAATAGCACTGATTTCTAGTTCTGGAGACAAAAACTGATTTAGAGGCCAGCACCATACACACGTAGAAACATTAACATCGGGAAAATCTCAATACGGTTTTTTGGGTTTCTTAGATGTCAAAAAAATCAAGATCCGGTGACCGCACATACCCAAATTGGATCGATTACAATACTTTCCCTTCTAGTGCTGTAACGTGCTATAGCGCTACTTACGCGGAAAAGTAATAGTTACATAATTTTAATTTTCACTTTGAAAAAGTTTTTTTTTAAAAAAAAAGAAAGTGAAATTTATTTTTCAATAAATTTATTTTTTCATTTATACATGGAACGGATATAAAAACTTAGGGAAAAAAAGAAGATAGTTCTAAATTAATACTCACTGTGGCAATTAGAATAAAGATCTTCAACTATGGAAAATTATAGGCAAAAAAAGGTGGCTAGAGTGTGCAGAAAATTGGCGAAGGTGGTCATTACAATTAGGTTAAATGTATAAGAAAAATTATTTATACAAGTTAAATAAGAGTAAAACTATTTATTTATTAGTTTTGTTGGGATGAACTACTTAATGTTGAAGAAATCCAATAAAATTACAAGAGATATTCAACAAAACATTAAACCGTCAGGCATATAATATTTCATTTTTTAAATATTAATATGAAGAATAAAAAGAAAAAACCGGAATAAGACTTAAAAAAAAAAAATAATAATAATAATAATTAAATTATGCAAGGCATTTTCAAGCAGGATATTCCGCTTCTAAATCTAAATAAATTATTACACAGAATCCTTTATTATATCCAAACAAATAAAACCTTTACATAAAAAAACATTTCTGAAGTCTTTAGAAAGTAAGATGTGTATTATAACTTCCGGTAAATTGTAGACATTGCACAGCTCATCTGATGGTTGTCATAAATAAATTAGCTAACATGATATCACGTGACTGTACGATGCCGTAATTTAGTTTACTACTATCATCTTCCTTTATTTTCTCTTACCCTCTAACTTTTCTTCCACCTTCATATATATCTCACTCTTTCACTTCCACGTTAACCAAAGCAGTTTACATAATCGTTAGGAATATATAAACAATAAATATATACCATCCGAAATATAGGCCTATTGTAAACATTTAAAGGATTTCATGCAAATTTATATGCATGCGTTTTTATTTTTTGTTTGATTTTCCTTTAGTTTTTTTTTTATAATAGTCCTTCAGTTTAACGAAATGGTCCCTTCAAATATATTTACATATGAGAAAAAATTTATCTTACTATGTGAAAGTCTGTTTAACGAATTGTTTCAGAACAAATGGAATACATCAATTTTTTAATTTATAATATATCCCAAAGATTTTTATTGCAATAAAACACGTATAAGTCTTATGTATGCAGGAAACGGTAGTCATATTTATTTTCTCTGAAAGTAATGTTGATTATTATCCAGACACTGTAATAAATAGAGAGGGAGTGCTATTTATAGGATTGAATATTTTCTACACGTCACGGGCCAATTAATTTATGGAGGCAAAGCTCTTGACTGTAAAGAGAATTAGATTTTTCATTATGAATTAACATCACTAGTACAATAATTTTCAATGCAAAATAGACTGCATAATTTATTTTAACATACTTCTTTAAACAATATTCAGTGACTTCTTATTTGACATCTTGTCATGAAAAGTTATTGTAAAAAAGATTAATTACCGATAAAAAAAAGAATGAATTGACGAAATGGATTATTTAAGATAGTTTTTATATATGAATGGAAATAATTTCTTAATAGATTATTGTTAAATATATATTATTTGACAAGTTGTAATGGTTTTGTATATAATAGTTTTGTTTTATAACAAAAGGCTTTTTTGTTCTTTTGGACCCAGGGGTTCGGGAGTCCCCGCGCCTCCTCACCGACGTCCATCCGCGCGAACGCGGACGAGCGCCGGTTCCGCAGAAGGCTATCCCTTCTCCCCGTGTCATTCCTAAAGATTTGGTTACGCTTTCCATTCCCGGAACTCTCTGTATTTGGTAACTAATATTTCCTTGATCCAGTTTTTAGCATTTTTCCACTCTTTTGGACCTCTTAGCATGTACGGGGTTATCGTTTCAGTGTAATTCCTTCCATGTTGAATATACCTATGGTAACTTCCCAGCGTGCGCACTGGAAGGAAGTATGGTAGGGAGTGTCTTAAAATCCACAATACACACAATTCTGCCACTGTCTCCTACCGAAATGGTATAGGTAAACACCCAAGTCTCCGTGGCCAGAGAAGAATTAGGAGAGGTGATAATCCACCTCCCCGTGCCCCTTTCCAACCACGGATTCAGCTTGGAGATGAGGTGTCGGGTCCAGGCTGCCGTCCTCGTCACCTTCCAGAGCTCTTACCATTCATGGATTAAAAGTACTGCTACATCTCTTCTCGGAATCCCTCGTATGTTCTAGTCCATTGTCGGGCTATCGAATGTATTGAGGATGTCCCTGCAAGCACCCTGACCGCTGCTGTAGATACTGTGCGGTAGGAATTTATGATTTTAATTCTCGCCCTGCGTTGGATCAATAGCAGGCTTTTCGTTTGCTTTTTCCTTGTCATAGCCAAAGACCAAGCCGGTACTGCGTAGCAGCATCGCCGTGGCAGTGGCTCCAGAAATATTCTCTTAGAGGCCTTCAGCATCTACTCGAACTCCCAAGTGTTCTAATGACGCCTTCTGCCTTTTTTGAGACTTCCCGATTGTGGGCATTGAATAGTGCCGATTTTTCCAACCACAAACCCTGTATTTCACTTCAGGCTGTGTGGTTATTATAGACTATTAAAATTTATAGTTACATTAGCGTGAATTTTGCTACTTTAATATTTTAAACTATAGACTTACTGACTTTGTTTTTTTTTCATTTAGCTACCTCTGTTTAGAGTAGATTAATGCGAATAAGTAATACTTATTCACAAATACACAATACTTTCGCCAGTACATAAATGTTTACTTAAGTAAGTAGTTCCAGATCTAAAACTTTGTTTCTTGAATTACTTAATTTGTTTAGCATAGTATCTAAGGTATGAATTTTAATTATTAAATCCTGTGATTATATTATTTTATAACTTAATAAATATGTAAAACTTGATTTATTCTATTATTATTATTTTTTTTTTTAGTGTAGATATTTCATTAATATACTTGTTTTAAAATTAACATTGCTTTTATGTTTAGAGACTTGTTGGATAAACTTTTAAATTGTTACTTATCACTCAGCAAAACAAAAAAAAAGGAGTTTAGGACACAAATGTAATTTATGTGACAAATAGACATTATATATATACATAAATATTTTGCAATATTTTCTATTAAAACTAAATCTAATCGCATTTATTTAGACACGCTCGTAAACGTGATAAGCAGAAGCCTTGAAGAAAAAAAATACTGTTCGGCAGCCTTCTTAGACATGCAACATACCTTTGTAAAGGTCTGGTACCACGGCCTTTTGCACAAATTAAAGAAGAGCCTTCCTCAACCACATTAACTTTTTCTACGCGACCACCTAGAAGAACGTTTTTCTCAGTTGAAATATAACCAGGAGTTGTCCACGTTCTTCGAAATCAAGTACGGGGTTCCTTAGCGCTCTGTCTTGGGGCTTGTATTATATTCCATCTTTACTGCGGACCTTCCGACTATAGACGAGGTTACTTATGCTTCTCTTGCGGATGAAGCATTATCGCTGTTGGTGCCTGCTCAATTATATCATCGACTAAATACAACTAGAGCCTACAATTTTAAGTGGGATTTAACCAATAGGTGGTTGAGTACATAGAGATACGCATTAACCAAGCAAAATGAACCACGTGACATTCACAATGAGGAAATGCGAATGTCCACAAGTCCAATTTGATGGCGTTGTAATTCCACAAACCGAGAGTAAAGTCCCTAGGTCTACACCTTGACTGCAGACCAACGTAGAAAGTTCATATAAGAGAGTAAAGAAGGAAACTTGAGATAAAGTTGAAGGAAATGTTCTAGTTATTGGACAGAGGTTCTCAGTTACCTTTATCTAATAAAATATTGGTGCACTCAACCGATTCTAAACCGATTTGGACTTATGGGATCTAACTTTAGGATACTACGGGAAAGTCCAATGTCGAAATCTTACAACGGTTTTAAAATAAAGTAGAGTGGTATATAACAGAGGCACCTTGGTTTGGAATAATAGTGGAGTACACGAATATATAGGTTTACGACACGTCCGGGAGGAAATACATCTTACCAGTTCAAAGTACGAATTGCAGTTTAACAACCACGTGAATCATTTAGCCGACAACCTCCTTGACAACGGTGATGATGTTAAAAGATTAAAACGCCTACACGTCCCGAATCATAGTGACTCTGTAGTGTCTTAAGTGTAACTTCAGCTGTGAGTGCTATGCATTATCTCTTCGACTTTTATTTTAAAATTTATTGCATATTATTATTTAATTCCTTCTCTTTTCACCGTTTTATCATTTTTCTTGCTATTTATGACTTCTTTTATTTTGTTTTCTCGTTTTCTACTGTTGGGTGTTAAAATTTTTTCATAGTTATGAAAAATAGTTATTTTTTAGAGCTTTAGACTTAGTATTTTAGAGCTTTTATGGCTGTTGCCATAAAAGCTCTTGGCAATATTAGTGTTTACATTTAGAAGAGTTTCTTTGGGAGTTCCTTATCATATATGATTGCAGTGAGATATACTGAGTGGGATGACTAGTGATAGATAAAACTTGAGATCTAAGATGAGAATTGAACCCAGAAGGTTCGGTTAATTAGAAATGAATTAAACTACATTCACACATTATTTTTATAATCTACCAAAGTTATTACTGAAAATTGGGAAAATTTACAGTAATTATTATTATAATTAGCATGCTCGAGTATGCTAATAAAACACTACTTCTAATAAGATAACATGTTTGTAATTTTATATACTTTATTCCGATCTCTATTCTAATATTAATATACATTTTGTCCCTGTATATTAACTTCCTTCAATAATTGAATTAAAAATAATTTCTATTATTGGTAATAATAGAAGAGACAAAACTGTCAGACCGAGAGTAATTTCGTGATCAGCCACATCTCAGTTAATATCAGCCGATTTGAATAAATAAGGCGTAATATAGCTAAAAATAAAAGGCTTAAACTTTTCTCTAATAAAATGGAACTCGTTAAAAGAAATATTTTTGCAGCTATTAATGATTAAAAAATTAAAATCGGTAATTTTGGAATATCAGAATTAAAATTTTGTGTTATTATCAATCGTAAGATATCAAAATAAATATAAATTTTAAAAAATAATTTTAAATTTATATATTCGTAAAATTTACTAAGAAGATCAAAATTTCGAACCTGTATTCGAATAGTGATTTTGTCTCTGAAAACCTGAATTAAATTCCTGTGGTTTTTCCCTATACTTTGTAATAAATAATTCAGAATGCAATTTAATACCACTCATGTAATTGGATTTATGTAAGTAGATCGAACCTACGCTAGAGCAGATAATGTTTTGAAGTATTAAGCGCTTGCTTTTCCAACAGGATACAAAAAAAATCAGATGTTAATATAGTATTAAAATTACTAAGATATTTATTTTTCTTTACAGGAAATAAATAGTTTCCACGACGATCTCCATGGCTGATAACAGTGTTTCGGCTGTACCTGTACAGATCTCGGGTTCGAATTCCGATTACGTATGGATTTTTTTCATATGCTATCAATTTTCACCGGCCTAATGCTCCATAGCTGTTGATGCCTTTTATAAAAAAAATAAATAAATAAGAAATCTGATGCAGAAAACACATGACTTCCTTGTACGACTATTAAATTACATATACACATTTTTAGAAGTACATAAATTTTATTTCATTAATAACTTTTGATATTTCTTGTTTTTTTTATTGTTACTATTGAATATTCACTAATTCAATCTACCGTACAATTTTTTTTAAATCAGAGGTTAATAATTTATTAATAAATCAATATATTTAAATTAAAAATAAACTTAAAAAAGAAGAGGAGATGAAACCTGATTCGAACCGATGTATCTTCCTAAGCAAGATAAAAAAAAAGAAAGTAAGATCCAAATGCCGGCCTCCGTGGCCGAGTGGTAGCATCTCGACCTTTCATCTGGAGGTCCCGGGTTCGAATCCCGGTCAGGCATGGAATTTTTCACATACGCTACAAATCATTAATTTCATCCATTTGAAGATGTACTTAATTGGAGTTCCGGAGGTTAAAAAAAAAAAAGAAGAAAAAAAAGTAAGATCCAAATGCCGGCCTCCGTGGCGCGAGTGGTAGCGTCTCGGCCTTTCATCCGGAGGTCCCGGTTTCGAATCCCGGTCAGGTATGGCATTTTCACACACGCTACAAATCATTCATCTTCATTCCTGATGAAATATCTAACGGTAGTCCCGGAGGTAAAAAAAAAGGTAAGATCCAAATATTCCAATAATTTAAATTTTATTTGGGTATCGCTCTGAAACCAATGAAAATAAGTACCGCATATGATATAGTTGAAAAGCTCCCAATGACGGCGCATTATTTCAGTTATGAAAAAGTCTAATAATAATTTTTTTGTTTTCGAGTCTGTGCCTATTTGGACACGTTTGGTTCAGTCGATTGGAATAGAAAGGGGAGGTGCACAACTAGATGTTACAACATTACTAAACCCAAAATTTCAACATTCTTTGGCTAATCGTTTTAGAGTTATGCGAGATACGTACGTACAGACGGCACGCCAAAACTAGTCAAAATGGATTCATGGGATGAATTCAAAATGGATAGCGATTTAAATGGTTAAAATGTATATTTCTGTTGAAATTTGAAAACCGAAATTTTTCGCAATTACAATGATTTCTTTGTAAGAAGTACAAGGAAATTAAAAATAATAAATTAACTATACCATGATATTATAAAACAGAATTTTATTACGTTATCAGTCTGATAAACAAATAAAAACACCGGTAGTCTGAATAATTTTAAACGTTTGTTTACTTTTAATATATAATATTATGCATTGATAACCGAATTGTATTTAAACTATTCACTCAGATAATATTATGTTTAAAAGAACTAGAAAAAAAGTGAGTTAACAATACAGCACAGAAATATAAAATAATGTGCAAAATACAAACGCAAAATCGATCAAAACGTTTTCTATTTATTTATTTTTTTTTTTTATACATTGGGTCTGTTTTCATTAATCTGGCAAAATAATAAACTAAGATTCAAGTTCATACACGGAATTTGTTTTCCTCCAATTAATTTAAATATAAATTAAATCTTAAAATCTAAATCTAAATTATTTTATGTTGCTGTTATAATTAATAGGCAATCTTTAAAATTTACCTTTTTATATTTGCCTTTTTTTAAAACCGGTAAAAATATATTACCCTCTTTTTTTATCAAATCCTCTGAATAAAAACTTTAATATTCTTTAAAACACATATTTATTTTTCATTAAATCTTCCTAAAATTATTATTTTTATATTGACGCATCCCCCAAAAATCCGTTAATAACTAAAAAAAATTTAAATTTTTTTAAAAATTATACTTTATTTCAATAACCATTTATAAATAATTCATAATATATTGAGATCAGCCTATATACTGAATCAACTACACAATAAAATGTACAAAAATATGTAAATGATAAAACCAATATTAACTTATCGTAAAAGTTTGATTTTTCAATGAATAATATTATCATATTGCAAGTAGAAAATAATATTATATATGCAAATAATGCTTTATGGATTGAAAAAGATCAAAAACCTTCTACCGTTTTATTACAAAAAGAAAATTATTTTCATTAATTTTTTTTTTATTAAACTCTTTTAAATACAGGTATGTCGTACAATAAAGAAAAAAAAATTTATATACATAACAACAAACTTTCCTGGCATTGGTTATTTATTCTGATATAATAGAATAATAATGATAAAAGAAAGAATTAACTTATGATTTTTTTGGGGGTGGAGGTAAATTATGATGAAGTTTCATTGCAAAATTAAATGTTTAAATAAACCAAAAACAGTTCAAAAAATACAAAAAGTCGTCAGAAATTTTTTCTGTCGCCACCTCCAAAATTATCTTCCAAGAAAACCAGTAGTAGATTTTTCTACTACAGTAGTAGGGTCACAGATCATTTGAAAAAAATATAATTGAAAAAAATATAGAAACCCCAAAAAAATTTTTGAATTTTATTCAGCGCGAAAAAATTTTCCAAAAATTAACACATCAAAATTTTGTTTGTACAGTATGAATCACCAATTCTTTGTTAACCTACCCTAATTTTGTGAGATTTTTCGGATGAAAAATAAACGAGAAATCATGTGCGTAACGATTGAAAGTTTTTGCATCGGCCGCATTTAAAAATATGGCCGTAGCCAAAAGGTTAAATACACTAGAAAAGAAGCACGAAGGAGCGTTAATAGTCCCAAGTAAATATCCTAATATCCTTTCATACCGCTGATTTTTATAGATTGTTTGAAACAGAACGACACATTGAAAACCAGCGCGTTCGACATAAAACTCGAGATCGAAACCCCCACCAACACGACCTCCCCGTCCCACCACAACCGTTTTGGTAGGGATGTCGACCATCGACATCCCCACCAACACAACCGCGTATTGTTTAATGATAAGCGAATGTATTATGCAATACACGCCTTTAACAAGAACGGTTAGAAACGTTTCTTAACCAGTTCAGTGCGTCGTCTACCGGCTTCAACATGGGTTTCTTCTAGCCGACTTCAGTTGTTTTCGTATATCCGATACCGACGTGTACATAAAAGAATTGGCCGTCGTTTCTCTGGACGGGCAACAATTCGAGCACTATCTGTTCAAACTGCCTTTCGACTACTACGATAT
>JAAAKQ030169697.1:0-30368 GCA_010016005.3 Zanna intricata
AAAAATTATTGCCTCGGGTCATATTGACCCGAACAGTACATGTGTATAGTAAATGGGAACAGAACAGCAGGGTTAAAAAAGATGGAATTGGTTTAGAGAATAAAAGACACATTTGTTTTTATTGATTCATTTTTCAGTAAATACATCACTGCATTGAATAAAAAATCAAAACTTTTTCAATTTCTTTTCATATGCTGGTAGCATTTACTGCAAACTATATAATAACCTCATGGTCTGTAAATACATAGCTAAATAACCACTCTCTTTTACTTTAAGTTTTAGTAATTACTGGACAATTTTTATTGTTGCTTCAAATTGACCTGGAAATAGAAAAAAGTGTTTGTACTGCAATCATGACTATTATAATTAGATTACTTTGGAAAAACTTGCATGTGAAAAATGATGAAATTGCAGATAAAAGAAATATCTTTAAAAATATATATATATAATTTAGATGAATTACATTTTCATTAAGTGCAATGTAAGCACTTAAAATTTTTGAATTACAAGAATTATTTTTACTACCATTTTTTAATCATATTTTTCACTCTCAGAGAGTATTTGTAGTTAAATATTGTGAAAATGAAAATTATTACAAGAGACATCCTGCTGAATTAGTATACCAGCAAAACAATTGAAGGGGCACTTCCATGGATGAATTGAAATGCTTGGTTTTATAATAAAACTATTACTTTAGATGAAAGAAGACAAAAAGCCAAAAAAGAAAGGCAAAGAGTGGAGGAACATAGTGAAGATTTAACATCCAGGTAGAAAACAAAATCAAACATTTAAGTGCCATGTCATGACACATACATCTTGTTAAATGCCATCATTTAGGATTGTATTTTACAAGAATAGACATAGATTGTTACTTGATGCATTGTTGATATAATAGATAGAAAGATGCCAAACATAAGTTATTCAATTTAATAACCAGAGGAATGTTGGCAATACAAAGGTGGAAAGATGTTTCTCACACAAAGATGTCTGCACTGAATTGAAAATGTTACAAATTGACATGGTGTGCTTGTGCAAGTATCACTTGAGTAACTAAAATGGATCATGTTGTGATAAATAAAGGATAGGATGTTGAAATAAATAAAAAGATATTTAAAAAACAGTGCTCGTAAACTAACTATTGAGAATGTAAACTCATTAATTTGAAATAAATAACGTGTTTTTATAATCGGATATTTTTTATTTCATGTAGCCCCAATTCTAATTTGTACAGTAAAAAACTAATTCAAAAATAAATGCTTTAATACATTAGTATTGTGGCATCCTTCCTTGTTGAAATCTGAGTATTTTATTACAATAAACATTAGTAAATACAAGAAAGTACATACAAATAATGAAATCTGATGCTAATACTTAAATGGAAAATTATGTATTTTTGAGTTTTAATAAAGGTTTTTTCAATTTAAATACAATATTTAAAATAATTTTAAGATATTAAAACTATTATGTATTCATTAGTCTTTATTCATTTCATCCAATATTTCAATTTTCATTTACTGAAATGATAGTAGGAGGCTGTGAAAATAAGGGATCTATATGTTGTTGATACAATTTTTTTATATAACCTAATAGATAGAATCAATTTAGAAAAAGAAGATTAGAATATTAGAGAATTTTTATTTTTGTTGATGTTCTAAAAAGGAATGGTTTGAATATCTCAAAAGTTTTTGGTTTCTGGGTTTATTTCAGTCCATGTACACAGCATGGATTTTCATATTTAAAGGCATTGTAAATAACTGGTTATTTTCTGTCGGAATTCAATGAATAACATTTCTTAGTATTTCTTGCAATCTGGTGGAATATGTAGGAACTGCATTGGATAAAGGCTTATTTATATTTTCTCTTTATAGCATATGTGTGGTATAGTCTGAAATTTTTCTTGCAGGAAAAGTTCAACCTCACCGATCCTCACGGTTCCAGGATCATGTCCACACTGAATATTATTAGTGGTAAAAGGAGAAATATTAGTGCAGGGTCTGTCAGCCTTACAGTAACAGCTGAGTTTTTATGAATTAAGAATTTGCAATTTAAAATTTACTGTGCAATGTTCCCCAGGTTAAGTTTTGGCAGTATTCCTTATAACTGGATATCTTTATAATGTTCACCTTCCAGAAGATGCCACTTGTTCATCTTTTTTTTAAAATCATGAAATTTGTTTTATTATTATGGCCTTAGATTTACTAAATAATTATTTTAAAAAGGAAAAATTTTATTTTAGAAGGAAAATGCTAAGTGAAAAAATCCTGGCTGGAAGTTTGATATTCACCCTATCTTTTAGGTTAACTATTGTGGAGTGATTGTAGTATTGATAATGATTAGTCTAAAAAGAATGGTATTTCCATTGCTATGTTCAACTGTAGCAACTAATTTACGTTTCTTTTCTTTCATTATAAATAATGTGAATTGTTACAGATGATGACTTGGTGGTTCACCACATTCATGGCTCCTGCTATTAAGCAGAAAGTGCAGAGTTTATCTGGTGTGGAATTCTTATACAGTGTTATGAGTCCAGATCAACTGGAAATACCAGCTTTTATTACAGAATATGACATGACCGTAAGTGATATTAATTAAGAAAAAACATTTTTTTCGAGACTGCAGTAACATTAAAGTGTTGAATTGTACAATAATGCAAAAGGTTGCTTTTTGTGAGTAGTTTGCTTTAGCCCATAAACATAATATATCCACATCTCTTGTGGAATATGTTTTCATGTGCCTGTTCTTGTTTTATCATTGTTACTTGTATGTGTTCTTTTTGCATGATTTATTATTTACAGAAGAAGAAATATTTATTATTTTTAACACTGTTAATATATATAATTTTATGAATATTCTTAACAGTTAAACTAACAATTAACTATTATAAAATGTCTTTGAAAAAAAAATGGTGTATAAATTTACCATCTGGATATTGCAAAGAAAACGTTTAATTATTGGGAGTCCCTTTCATATTGAATTTATGAGGATTTTCTGACCCCCAGATACAGAATTATATATTCACATATATGTATTAACTTTTTCAATAAGTTGATTCAATATTAAACACAATATTATCAACAAAGCTCTTAATCTTCATGCTGCGACATTTTCATTGGGAAATAGGCACACATACACACACACACACACACACACACCATAGTCTGTAGGCTTCAAAGCTTGTAACAATTGTAAGCATTTCCTTGAAACATTCCACTCTTTCATCACCAACATTGCTAATTTGTAGCTGCCTTTCTAACAGATTTGTTTAGGATTATGCAAAAAGACTCCCTTTATACAGCTTGTTTTTTTTCAAATTGATTACACCATCAGTGAATGTTATTGTCAGTTGGAAGATCAGAATTAAACTTTCTACAGAAAGACTGTTGAACAGTAACTATAAATTCACGTTTATCAAACTGCAAAACACAGAACATTTTCTATTTAGGAGTTGCCATGTTTGCTAGTGACACTGTCAAGCAGAATGATAGGGAATCAATCGTATCAGCCATGCAAACAATAAAATCTTTTTCATTTTTGTTATTTCATTCTAGACTTAAATTGACATTGCACACTTCATCCAATCATCCAAGAGATATTGTAATAAATTTATACTCCAGTATTTTTTTGTATATACACAGTATTTAATTTATCTTGGATGTGTGAGTCCATTGCACTGTTACTAGGAGGAGTGAGTCCCATTGTTTTTCCGATCAGATTAAATTTATTTCATTTTCCCCTTTCAAAACCATAAAAGAAAATTGCTTGTCAAAATATTTTAATTACTTAGTAGTTGGCTATCAGCATTCTGTTACCAGAGGTATAGTCCTCCCTCTCGCAACTCTCGCAATTTTCACATGTTGATGATGAAGACTGTCTATTATTTTTTGTCTCCTCTAATTTTGATCTTAAACTTGAAAGTAATTCATGTTTTAACAAAAATACAACAAAGTTTGAAATATTTATGTTGGAAAAATTATTTTAAAGCTTTAAAAACATAGACTGTAACAGACAACTATGTGAATAGGACCCTTCTGTACTACTGTCTACTGATTGTAGATGTATACCAATATCTACAAACAAATACATGACAAGAGGCTTATATCAACTAACTATATTTTTATTTTATAATTACAGTTAATATATGCTTATATGAACTAAAAACTACAATTTTTTCAAACACATATGTTGCAAAAAGCAATGAAAAAATGTTTGATAAGTTACATCACACAAAAATTAGGTAATTTCTTTTCAGATTTATGTAATACAAGAAACACAAATTGTAGTACAGCTCAGAAAAGAAAAAGCTTGCACCAGAAGAATTACTTCTTATGAACCACTTGATGAAAGATTTAAAAATTACACTAATGCTTATTCTTTTCTATTTAAGTGTTATTCTTCACAATTTATTTAAGAATATTATGAAAAATCATGCATAAAAAATTTCACCTTTATCTTTTACATATTTGAAAGATGAAAGTGATCTTTTACTGTCGAGTTTTTCTGGTAATGCAATCTCAACATTCTATGAATTCATTAGATCTATAAAAAATTAGCGATTAAAATATTAAAAGGGTAGAATTTTATCTGTTGTTTTAGTATTTTTGTTGTTAGGTTTGTAAAATGGCACCATTATAAAACCAAAATTATTTTCTTATCTTGTGTTAGTATAAGAAATATTTTGTTTTGAATAATGTTTTAACATTTTTATTTTGCTCTTGAGTCTTATAATATCAATTATCAGTCAGGTGGAAAAAATTTGTTAAAGAAAAGAGAATTTCAATTGAAATAGTTAAGAATTTAATTGTCTGAAGAAGAAAAGACTGCATTTGCTTCATATAAATGTAAAATAAAGAAACCTGACACTTTTCTACCTTTTAAAATAAACTACCTGCCTTTTCTTGAAGCTTTCTAAAACTAATGTATTCTTTCCTAACAATATATCTGATCTGATACTTAATATAGATGAAAATAACTTTTAAAATAAACATTTTGTTAACTTAAATGTTTTAATTATGTTTTAGAGCCTTAACAGCAATAATCCTTATTCTTACTATTTTTTTAACAAATTCCCTGATCGGAAAATGTAAGTTACATATGATTCGGTACTTTAATATTACGTATATTTTATCGCATTTTTTTTCTAAAATCAATCCTACCTAAACCCATATCACCTCTGCACTAATAATATAAATTCAAATAGGTATAATTCAACATAATCCTTTCAAGCACAGATCTAAGACAACTCTTACCTTATTTGAATATGTATAATTTTTCACGAAAGTACTTTTGCAGAATCCCGTATCATCAGTCGTGTGATATTTATAAAAATTGCGTATTAAAAGATTAAAATTGTAATCATATACAGGAGTATATAAAGTCATTAAATAAAATATATTAAAAATAAACATTTAAACTTGTATGTGGCCAGCAGATTTAAATAAATATGTTGTGAAATATTTATGAAAGTGCTAATATCTATTGCAGCTTTTATATGTGTCTCCTTCAAAATCTGTCAGTAAGTTGATTAATGTTTTTCTAAGATATCTAGATTTTTAATTTTAAAAATTGATAGTTATTGGAGATGATACATGTTTTATTTTAACATGTTATCCTCATATTGCTTACAGTTAAATTGGGTGTCAGTGGATGATAGAAGTAAGTAAATGTTATTAAACTAATACAATTTATAAACCAAAACATTAGTTAAATTCTGTTATTGAGGGATAAATGAATTGGCTCTTCACATAGATGTATCATAATCAACCCAAAGTCGGTTAAAATATTAATTACAAAAGTTTATCTTTGGAGAAGAATTATTTCTTATTAACTACGTAATTAAAAATTAAGTTTGATGCAATAGAAAATCCTTTTTTTTTTGTATTACTCTTGGTAACTTTCATTTATTTGAAGAAATGATCAAAAAATTATGGTCAATTTCATGAAAAAGTTTCCTATTGTTTTGCTTATTATACAACATGAATTTGAGTGTTTCATGATCTGTTGATAAATTAATTTAAAAATTAAAGTTTAAAAAATAAATTTAAAAATGAAAGTTATCAAAAAATGGTGGCTATATATATTTTTTTAAATCTTTTATTACAGTACACAATATTTACATTATTGAAATTAACAGTGGTATGGAAAAAAAAGTAAAGGGAAAAAAATTGTAACAAAATGGGCAGGAATTTCAACCATCTCTTATGGTAGAATATAGTTGTTTCATGTAAGAGTGGAATATGAAACAGACCTTTTACTTGTCTTTACATTTGTTTCACTCTAAAGTAACTTTATTCTTTCCTTACAGACAGCTGATATTGTCAACAATTTAATTGAAATTCTTTAACCTTTTCAGGCCTGGTGTTGCGTTTACGTAACTGCATTAAACTGTCTGCACAGACTGGTCACATAAACTTGTTTTAGAACTTTATCATTTGATTACTGTCATTGTGTTAATGCGATTAATATAATTCTTTCACTGATATGTGCTGCACTTTATTGGCTTTAAAATGAATATTTGCATTATCGATAGATTGCAACTAATAGCTGAAATAGAGAGATAAAATCATATTACCAGTATTTTAAAACTAGTTTTTGTAAGTTTTATTGAACTCTGTTAGTAGACATGTCTGATTCATCACAGTCATGTCGAATATTTATTTCTTCTCATTAAAGTTCTAATAATGCTCAAAAATTTACATTCCCTAATATTTTCAGAAACAATGACTAGAGACAGATATTTGAACATTCTTAGTATGCTTCGCTTTGCCAATAATAAAGATCAGCTGGCTTCTATATTTTCAGAATTTGAGAATTATTAGATAAATTGAAAGAAAAAAAATCCTTTTAAAAATTTAGTAATTGACAGACCATAGTTTTGTTCAAAGGTATGCTTGATTTTATTTATGTTTAAATAAAAATTCTGTTTTAAAATTTGTTTACAAAAAAAAAAATAGTTTTAAATTTTAAATGAATTAAAATAATATTTATACCTGGAGATTGTGAAATGATAAATGATATAGAGAATGACTACATAAAGATGAGTAACTTGAATAAAACTACCTAGTCTGAGCATGAACTAGGATTTACTACAGTACGTTAGTCCCAAAAGTGTTAATGGAAATATTGATAATTAATGTGTAATTCAGTGAAAAAAAAATTTATTTATTTCTTTAAAACTAAGATCTTTTAAATAGCTGTCATATTAACATTATACATTACAAAAACAAAATTGGCAGTTAAATTACTGTTCTTAAATATTGTCACATGTTCTCGGCTCAATCAGGATACTGAGAGATTAACAATTTAAAAATTTGTATATAATTACAATTTATTATTTTCTATTATTTCTTCTTATTTGGCAGGAATATGTTACTCAGTTCCGTTACCAGTTTTTATAACAATATGTTAACATTTTTTTTATATTCTCAAAATTATGGAGCAATTAAGTTTAGTATAACTAATTGAAATCAGAAATTTTTTTCATTATTTGCCGTAATTCATTCAGGTTTTCTTTGTTAATTAAATTAATACAAGTTTTTCTTTAATAACTCATACTACAATGATCCAGTGAAAATAAAAATGTTTAGCTGTTTAATGTAAAACTAAATAGGTGAGAATGCTATTATTTTGCCCTAATAGAGTATAAATTAAGAAAAAAAATACATATTCTGTTTTAGATAAATGGTATCCGCTACTTCCAGCCTGGTTCAACAACCTAAGCATGAACGTGCCGTGGTGCCATATACACTGTTCTCAGCTGTTTTGCTTTATTATAGCAGTTCTTGTTGTGCATAATGTGTATGTAGGATTTCAAGGAATGCATTTTTTGTGTGTGCATTTCTACAGTTCAAAGTTGCTGAAGTAAATATTAAAAATATTGTTTATTAGTTGTTATATACTCATAAATTATAAATACCTGTTAATATACATACCTGTAAATCTGTTGATGATAATATTATTGTTTCATTATATTATTGAGAAGTTTATTATTATATGTTATTATTGTTAATATTTTTTTTATTTCTGTTGCTACACTGTAATAATTATTATTAAAAAATGCTTAGATAGTAAGTCCTCCCATGTATAGTTATAATATTACTGCTTTAACCTTGTTGTATAACAATAATATAAGATGCATCTCTATTAGATTATACAACATAAATTTAATATACAGTATAAAAATAAAAATTTATATATATATATGCCGTTATATTAATTCTGATGATATATTATTTACTAAGGTGGTTCTTGTGCTGCTTTTATGTGTGGCTTAAGTTCTCAATGTAATGAAGACTTTTAATCAAGAAAGAAGATGATTAATTTTTTTTTTGTGTTTTCCATGATTATTATAATAAACTGCAGTAAATATTTTATTCTCTTCATAGTTGGTATTGCTTATTTGAAGAAAGTTATTGTTAAAAAAAATTATAAAAAAAGAAAATTGTAGTACTACTTAATGTTTTTTTCTTTTTCTAACTAATATAGTTCAAATAGGTTTTTAATTCTTTTTTATGCACAATTTTAGTCAATATTTTTAAGTAAAAATAATTTTTCTTAAACTATATCATAATTAACATTTGTTATGTTATGTTTGCTAAAAAATAAACTATATATTTTCTTGTAATAAACATGCTTCTGGCTGTCAGATATATATATATATATATATATATATATATATATATCATCCTTGTTGAATATATTCAACAAGAATCCAGTGCATCATTGTTGTGCAATAAGTTAGTTTTTTTTTCAGCTTTAGGACTAGTAAATATTGGTATTTTAGTAAAACTTAGTATTTACTGCAGGTATGTTTGCTATGTGAATTATATGTTTTTATATAAGTTTGATTTATTGGAATTTTTTATTTTGAAAAAATTTCTGATCTTTTTATGTTTTTAATAATTTTTTATCCTTGAATGTTATTTATTAATTACAGAGAATTATATATACATATTTTTTTTTTTAAATATGTATTTGTTATTTAATATAAAAGGAAATCATAATTTTTCTATCACCAATTTAGGATTGGCAACACAAGTGGCTATTAAAATTTTGGAATGTTAATGACAAGTAATGTGGATTTGTTGTGAAATAAGTTACCCAGTGATAATAAAATAGGTGTTTGTATTTCAGTAGTTATAATTAATGTAATAATAGCAGTAGTTTTCTTTTTAAACTGTCAAAAAAAAAAAATTATGATGCACATTTTTGTCAAGTATCGAGTCAGTTCTGTGCCAGTAATGAAAAAAATATTTCATGATGTTTATTTACTAAATACTTATGCATTCCACTCTTGGGCAGCTTTCTATAGTCTTATTGAAAAAAAATGTTTCAAAAAGTATTTAGATTTGACACAAGGGGTGTAACTACCTGATTCAGGCATTAATTAAAAATCTAATTTTAAAAATAATGAATGTCTTAAGTAATTAAGCAATCATGTCAAGAATATTATATTTATAGTACCTGCAGTTATTTTAGATGTCTCAGGTAAAATTTGGATTCTCTGATTGTACAGGACGTAACTGTTGGATGCTTGTGTGTACGTGTGCGTTTTCATGAATTTTCACATGCATGTCACGTATTTGTATGTGTATATATCTGTGTTTGAATGAAAATAAATTGAGAGAATGTGCATATGCACGTAATAAGTTCATTAATTATGAATAGCGTAGAAGCAATCTCTGTTACATTTGTGATCAATATTTTATATATATTATGTAATTATAATAGTAAACATGATAATATAATGTATTATATAATATAAGACCACATTATTTGCAATGAATTAGCCAGTGATAGTTTTTTTGTGAAATATTGAACATTTGTGATGTTACCGATTTAAAAATTGTTATTTTTTATATAAAAAAAATTAAAAATGTTTAACTAGTTTTGAATTTATTCCTTTAATTATGATGTTAATTATTCTCCTCAAAGCAATCATAATTTGTTAAAACAAAAAATAAATTGCTTGTAAAATTGATTAATCGTTATCAGAATTATTTTAAGAAGTTTTAATTAAAACGTTAGGTTTGTTAGATATTTTGATGAACAATAATTAACAATAAGTAAATTTATTTATTTTTAACTTAGTTAGTAGTTTGAAAATTTTATTGTACAATGAATATGTTCAGACATTGCATTAATATATTTTATAAACATTGTTAATTTACAAATAATTATAGATATAAATATAATATATATAATTAGATTTTTAATAAATAATAGCTTTTTCCCATTATATATTTGTTTTATTACAATTTAATCAATTTTTTGTAAAGCCATGTATGAGGAAATTTTCTTTTTCTTTTATTATTTGTTATGTACTTATTCAGGATGATCAAAAAGCCTTTGAAGAATTGAAAAATAAATTATTTATTATAAATTGAAAATTATTTATTATAAATGGCAACTCACTTGCTTTTTAATTAAAAATGTTTTTCATTCCTGCCTAACCCCAGAAGATCTGAGGAAAGTGGTAAAAAAATGCAAGGTATCTGTTTAAAATTATGTGAATTGTCAGTTACTGTAATGAGTTGTTTTGGTTTTTAATATTGACATTATGATTCCTTTTTACTGAACTCAACTTTGTAAATTTGTTGGTTATGACAATTATTACTGACTGATTTTCCTTATTCTTTTAACAATTATTTTTTTTTTTTATCCTTGTCTCTCCTTTTAAGGCATTATCATCCATTCTATTATTGACTGCATTAACTTTAATTTTTTGTTTATATATCTCATGGGAAATATACAAAATATTTTCTGTTAATATATTTAAATTGAAAATGTTAGCATTATAGATTGAGTAAAATGTTATATTTAGTTTTTTGTCAGTCCTACTTCTCATTAAAAAATGTCTTTTTTTGTATAACAGAAAGTAAGTGCTGCTAATGGAAAAATAAAAAGAAAACGATTTGTTCATTTAAATCTTGTACTGTTATTCATATAAATTATGTTTACTTAGTGTTGTCTTATTGATCATTCTGTATTTTATTAGTACATTTTGTTCTTTTATCCATTTTGTTTTTATTAATGCTTTTTATTTTCATGTATTGAGGTTTTTTAATTCTCTTGTACAGAGCTTAAGTATAACACCAACTGCTATAAATTTAGTTTTATTGTACACTTTTTTAAATTATATAATTTTTCTTAAATGTATGTTTTGATTTTTTTTTCTTTGGTTCCTTATTTTTTTCTATGCTAAGCATCTATTTCATTTGTCATTGTATTGTTGCAGTTATGTAAGTTACATAATACAGTGCAGTCTATGTGCATTATTTCATTATTTAAATTACCAGTTGTTGCCGTTATTGCCTAAATAAAGTAAATGTATTGAGCATAATAAGTAAATTGAATAATTGTATTTTACATATATGTATATATTACCTATAACTTAATTGAATATAAGTAAATTATGATTATTGTAATATGTTAAATATGCACTCCACACACACCATGATTGTAGTATTTCCTCATCTCAGTGTGTAGTGAACAATTCTAATAGAATACATGCAGTTCTTGACAAAAAAAATTTTTTTTAATTATTTGTAGTTGTAAGAATGGTGAATAATGGTATGTTGTTATATATTTTATTATTTATTATTCAAAATTGAATATTATAACAAAATCTATAATTTTCAATCTCACTATATTTTTTAAATACAAGAAGTTTTTAGAATTACACATCTTAAAATCATAACATTTCTTACCTCATTGTAAAAATAAGATTTTATTATGGTTATTTCCTTTATTGTTTATATTTATTCCTCATTTATTATGTTGATTTCTATTAAGGGTAAACAGTGGAGCCCAAAAAAAAAATAATGGTAGTCAGGAACTTGGGCCCTGCTCAAGTTACTGATAATTTACACTATATAGAAAATTAGCTTATTGACTTGACATATTACAGTATAAAAAACTGCCCTTCATAGAATATAGATCTTTGTTTTCACTGTATTTACTCCACTTAAAGCCAAATTTTCTAATCCTAGCTGGCTAAAACTACATGAATACGAAATTTTTCCTTTTTATTAGATATTGCCAAAAATAATTTATCAGCCTAGCTGATTTTCAAATTTTTCTATTGTACATTTCAAAAGTCTCTGTCTTTATTTTTTCTTGTTTTCAATGCTCCAGGCAGTACTGTTTAATTTTTATAAAATACTATTTTAATGTATAATAATTTTGTTATGCATGGCCCATCGGTATAAGTATATATAATTATAGTTAATATGTAAAAACACTGCTTACCAACAATTGAAATTTGACACATTCAAGCGCTTTTGGAATTAATTTCTATCCTCAGGAACTCACATTATTTTTAATATCTGTAACAATAATTAAGACTTCACATGTTAATTTTATGATATTTATGTAATTATAACAGTTGTTCATCATATATTAAAATTATGTCATCGTAAATGTCCTGTCAATGTGGTGGTCTCAACTGTTATCTAACAGTTTATAATTTACCACTACATTGACAGGACATTTACGGTGACAAAATTTTAATGTATGATGACCAACTGTTATAATTACATAAATATCACAAATTCCATACAATTAGCATTTTAAGTTTTAATTATTGTTACAAATATGGCGAATAATTTGAGTTCTTGAGGATGGACATTAATTCCAAAAGTGCTTGAACGCATCAAATTTCAATTGTTGGTAAGCAGTTTTTTATATATTAACTATAATATTTTAATAATATTTTGTGATCATAAGCTAGAGAAGATTTTATAGGAAGAATGATATAAAACATTTATTTTAAAAAAATATGTAAATATATTGTGGAGAATAATAATTTATGGCAGCAAAGCATGGGCCAATAGGGAAGCTAGGAAAAAAGTTAAGAGGCTTTTGACATGTGATGTAAAATAATTTTGAAAACTAGGTAGGTGGGTTGATAAATTACAAAATAAAATGGTTTTAAGGTGAATTTGAGAAGAGAATGGTTTATGGCACAATTTTGTAAAAGGAAGAATGAGGTTGATGGGCAATATATTATGCCTACAGGATTACAGAATTTGGGTCTAGAAGGAAGCTCAAAGGGTAATTTCATTAAAGAACTGTAAAGATTAGAATTTAAAAATTATAAATTAAAAATATAAAGGAGGTAAGTTGTAGAAGATACGTTGAGGTTGATTTGTGCAGAATAGAAAGGAATGGAGGTATGTGTTAAATCAGTCAAATAACTGATGACAAAAACAAACTTCTATGAATTTTATTAGGCACTGGTTATTCAATTTAACTTTTAATCCATTTACTGTCAGTTTCTGTCAAATTTCTGCAATGTTGAACTTTTTGAGTTCTTTCATTTGTTTATCCGTGATTGGTTCATTCAAATCGTGTCCATACGATTTTAATCGCCATTTTCTTGTTACTTCCAGGTCTTCAGTTTTATTGTATATATCTTTATTTGATCTGTCTGTGGTATTCTTGGACCATTAATTCTTCTTAAAATTCTTCCTTGTATCTTGAATAAATTTTCTATTCCTAATATATTCAGATATATCCAGTTATATTTGTAGTTTCCATGCTATACAAGATGACTGGTCTTACAACTGCTGTAATGCCTTAACTCTGCATTTATAGAAAGGTCCTTTTTATTATTAATTTTTTTTTTGTAAAAGTTTAGTTCTAATTTGTGTTTTTTGGTCTCGTATCGCTTCTTTATCTGTTATATTTCTAATAATTATTTTTCAAAGATATTTAATAGATAAGATAATTAAAATGATCCTTGATGTTAATTTTGCCATACTTTGTTTCTATTATCTTTTTGGGATATTTACTGGCACTTTTTATCATTTCTGTCTTTAAAAAGGAGATCCAGCATGTTTTTTCATTTACTTCTTTCAGTTGATTAGTTTGGTTGATTGCTTGTTGTTCTGATTTTGCAAAGAGTATTAAGTCGTCAGCAAAAGCTAGACATTCAATCTTGTTATTCTGATTCTTTGTTCCTATTTTTGCACTTAAGTTATTATTTTCTCAGAAGGTTATTATGACTTCTAACACTAATTTGACGACTATCTAAAACCAAGTTACAAAGCATTGATAAAGGACTATCTCCTTGACTTAGTTACATTTTTATTTGGTATGATTCATGGTCTTCACGTAGAAATTTTACTTTAGATAACAATGTTTGTTAAAATGACATTAATTAAATTTATGGTTTTTTTGGTTAAATTTGTGTTCTTTTCATTTGTCAAATATGGTATTTACATCTAGTGAATCGTAAGCCTTTTGAAAATCAGTAAATAAAATAAAGATGTCTTTTGGCCTTGTATTGTAATATTTTAATATCATTTTCAGACTGAGGATTTGTTCTGCACAAGATTTTTGTTCTGTACAATTTTTCTGAATCCACCTCAAAATATTCGAAGATTGAGTCGAGCTGTGGTTCAACTCTGTTAAGAAGTAGTGCATAAATATTTTATACGCAACAGATAATTCCTGTAGTTAATGACATCAGTCTTTGAGCCTTTTTTTTCACAGTGGATGAGTTACTGCAACAAGCCAACCTGGAATTTTTACTTGTATCCAAATTTTCTGGAAGAGTTTGATAGTTATTGTTTTGAATTTCTCATCTCCAAGCTACCATAATTCTATATCATCTTCAGACTGATGTTTTGTTGTTTTTGAGCTAGCACATTACATTTTTATTTTCAATCAGGATTCTGTGTTATGGAGCTTAAGTTCAATTTTGCTTTAACTTTTTCACAGTTTGATAACTTTTTAAAATATTCAGCCAGGATCTCAGAATTTTCCTTCTTCAAGGATAGCATGCCATTTTCTCTTTTAAAGTTAAAACTTTAGCTGAGTAACCATTGATTTATTCTTATATCTTTAAAATAGCCCTGTATTTTTTTTCATTGAAGATTTTTCCATATCTGTTGCTTGTTATTTTACATGCTGTATCCTAATTTTCCTTAATGTTTGGTGTGTTATTTTTCTTAATTTTTTAGATTTTGTACTTATGTTTGCATTTCGTTTTTCTCCAGGCTAGCAGCCTTTCTTTAATTCACATTATTTCTTTATTTATTTTCTTTATTTCACATTATTCTACCAGGCATGTTTTTGTGAAAGATTAACCATGCAATTTCTTGGGCAGATGTAATTAAATTTTCAGTGACATTGTTCCAAATGTTAGGTGCGTTTAGTTTATTTTGAAATTATATCCTTTTTTTTTAATTTAAAAGAGCCTCTCTATTAATTTTAGGGATTTTGATATTATGTTATTTTTCTTTTTATAAGGGATGAAGTTCATCTTTATTTGGTTGAGGTAGTGATCTGAGGTTACATTTATGGCCTTTCTGACTTTGACATGTTGAATCTCTTTGTGACAGTTTTGAGAAATGGCTAAATGATCAAATTGTAATAGATATTACCTTTAATATTATTCATAGTAACTACTAAAAAGTTTATTACAGGTAAAATTCTTCAGTTTTGATCAGTGAATTATAGTTTACAGTTTAAATATTTCTTAATTTTTTATTTAGGGTTTACAGTATTTTTTTTTCACAACATGTCTGAGAAACAAAGAAATCACTATGATTGAAAGAACACATCAGCAATTCATCCGTATCATAGTCATATTTATTGCTCATTCTATTTAGTCTGTCTAGAACAGATTAGAATCAGTTCTGTTCATATTGTATGTTTAGAACAAGAATAAAAACTTCATTGTTTTATTCGAAAAATCTGATTTTTTTAAATGAAAAGATTATTAGTTGCTATGACTGTTACAATATTACTGTGTTCACATATTTATTGAATGAATATCGAACGTCATTGCATATATAGTAGTAATCGGGTTCAACTTGGAAGTGTAGAAAGAAAAAGTAAATAAATTAGCTCTTTTAACCTGTATAGTATAACTACTAATATTAATTACACATAGAATAAAAAATTCAATGATTTGTATTATGTTTATAGTTATTGTAATGGTCTGGTCATCCAGATGGAATATTGTCTGTTTACATTACTTCATTTTATTACTAATAGTCTGTTCCATCCATTCTTCAGTACTCTAGATAACAATTGGCAGTGAGGAAATTTGGTACATTTTTATTTTTTATTTCTTTCTCTTCTTTTTCCCTTGTCGAATTCCAAATCATATTTAACTGGACAAAGTAGCTTCTCTTAATTTTGATACTTATATCACTAGGTTTTCTGTATTCAAAAATCTTTTCATTATATGTATACACACCGCATGTCCCATGAAGAGGTATACTTTTTTGATTTAGTATCACTCACACATTCCCACATCAATTCTACTGAAACTTTACAGATCTTTAGATGAAGATTCTAAAAATGTTCTGTGAAAATTTCAACCTTCCAGGATGTATAGAAATAAAATAGCGCTTTCAAATAAAAACAAAAATTTCAGATAAATCATATTTTTTATTCATTAAAAAATAGCTGGTAAAAATCATTAAAAACATTGGATGTATTGCTAAACAGTTGTTTGAATTGAATAAAACATGATCGCCGTCCTCAGACTAGCATTACTGACGAAAACATTCGCACGGCTCATGACATTCTTAAAGACAGTCGACAGATGAGAGTATCCAAAATTGCAGACAGGTTGGAATAAGTTATGGGAGTTGTCAGGCAATTGTCTCAAACAACCTACAGTTCAGTAAAGTGTATGCCAGATGGGTTTCTTGTCTTTTGATCACAGAACGGAAGTTGAGACATTTGGAGGTCTGTCAGAAGCTTTCAGCAAGGTTGTAAAAGAATATGATGCATTTTTTAAGTCAGATCGTCAACTGTGACGAAACATGGATCCACCACTACACTCAGCAATCAAAACAAAAAAAAAATTTAGGGAGTATGGAGTGGCAAAGGAAAGGGGAGGCAGCCCCATGAAAACCAAGATGTTGGCTGTCAGTTGCAAGATTCTTTCAACCTTTTTTTTGACCAGTGAGTTATTTTGCTCATTGATTTTTTGCATGAATGGCGTACAATCAATGCTATTTACTACTGCAAGTTGTTGAATGAGGTGAAGGCTGCATATTGCCGCAAAAGACGAGACCAACTGATTTGAGAGGCCATTCTCCTCCACAACAATGCCAGGCCCCATACTGTAGCTCTGATGCCTCAAAACTGGAAGAAATACACAGAACTCAACTTGATCATTCTCCGTATAACCCGGACCTATTGCCTTGCGATTTTCATTTGTTTGGGCCGCTTAAAGAAGCTCTGGGAGGGCAACAATTTGAAGATGATGTAGGCATAGAGGGATTTGTGCACAATTTGCTCCTGACAACCAGCTTCATTCTACAATGCTGCAATAAAAAACCTTCCTTCTCTTGAGAAAAGTGTATTTCTAAAGCAGGAAACTATGTAAAAAAATAAATTATATTTCGTTTTATTTTTTAATAAACGAATTTAAAAAAAAAATAAAATCCTGTTTATGTATGATTACCTTCATAAATAAGTGGACTTGTGCTTATTGATCCACTGCTGTGCTGATTATAAATTATAAAATTACTGTAAGATCTGTATTAAAAATTATCATTTGTATCCAATTTTCTACTTGGAACACCTATAATTAATAACAATCAATTACAAGACTATCAGCTATGTCAGGAACCAGCTTTGTACATGAACTCAGCCACCATCAGTCTTAAGTCCAATATAACATTTGGCTTTACAGTAAAATCCAATAATCCTTTCTTTTCTCAAACATTAATCCATCAATGTGTTCATTCTTTCTTTCAGTTATATCTTCAAAACTCTTTTCTTTGATAATTCCTTTTAAATGTGTGTTAACACTATCTGTAATCCACAAACATTTATCTAGAGCATTATTTCTTTAGTTTTTGTTACATATACATAAAGATTCACTTTTGCTTTCACTCCTAATCCTTCTTAAAAACTTGCACTGTTTCCTCATTATCCTATTTATTCCCCTTTCTCATAGCAATCAAAAACTATTCATATCTTCTGGGTTTCTTATTTGGGAACCATATACCAGCAAGATATCTTAACTTTTACTCTTCCAATTCATTCTTACTCTTTATCTACCTTACTAGTCACATACTATACTTTTTTACACAAGTACTTCTTACTTCATGTTAATTATTATTTTCACTCTACTTCTCCTTGTTTAACATCCTGTATTTCAACAGAGTTGTACATTTATTTCTTAGTTCTTTTTTCAATACTGTCTATTTTCCCCCCCAATCTTAACTGTAAGTGGCATCATATTCATTACATCCAACTTTACTACTTCTTTTCTCATTTTTCCTCAAGTTGAATTGTTCTCTCTTTCTTACAGTTTTTCATTTGTCATAATATCCCAAATCACTTGGATATCTACTACATATTACTTGCAGGGATAACTTAAATCTTTTGTCTATTTTCATGTTGAAAATTTGTTACAGCCTTCAGATACAATGAAAGAGCATTTTATAGAACTACTTTCAGCAGAAAAAGGAAACATCAGAAAAGCATAATGAAATGAGCTCTGCCAACACTCAGCTCTTCTATAGATCATCAACCTCTAAATAGAAAATTGTTAATCAACAGATTTTCTTTTTGAAGAGAATAATATTAATATCATAGTAAACAAGAGTAATACTATTTCCAGAAAAGACTCTTTAGTACATAAGAGAAAAAAGAGTTCCTCTTTTGATGAACTGCTTCCCATGCTGAATATGAGGAAGTGCAGTCAGTGCCATAAATATCTATAACATTTTTACATAGTGGTAAAAAAAAATTTTTACCAGCTTGGACAAAATTGAAACTTTGATTACAATTATTATTAGACTGATTTCCTCTATTTTTAATTAATTAATTAATGATGTAAATGATATTTCATTCAAACATTATTATGATTCTTATTTTGGGTATTTTCATAAAATCTTACGACCATATTTAAATCAATAAAATTGTGTTGTTAATTTTTAGATTGACAGTTTGATATTTGTATTAATATTTTGCTGACGGCTAATTACTAAAGAACAGGCAAATATATTTATTATTCTGACTCTTGGTATTAAATTTTACTCATTATCTTAGTGCACCATTTCAGATTATGACAGATAATCCAGAACTAAACATTGCACTTGCATGTGATTAGGCAGATGACACTGAAGCCTACCTCACATGAGCTGTTGTAGTTGAGAATTTGCCCCCCTGGCTCATCTGGATTTTTTCAGTAGTGGTTTGATCTTTCATGTATGAATGTGTTCATCATTATCAACAAATTTAAAAAAAAAAAAATCAACAAATTTACATCAGTTTTTGTTAAAAACTTTATGAAACATCAGAACACATTCTTAAAGTTACAGACAATCTATTGGAAAGATTATATGAGTTGAGTTGTATACATGCTTATGAACAGCATAAACATTTAAAGATGATAGAAAGTGATGAACAGTTGGATAGTTCTTCAATTAGTAAAATAAAAAATCACATCAAATTTGTATGAGCTGCTGTGTTGGAAAAGTACTATTTTTTAATTCTTTGAAATTTAAATATTATTTTAGGTTCAATTCAGTTGATCCTTCACAACTTGAGCAGATTTTTATAACATCAGATTCAACAGGTTTATAATTTGACTTTTTTCTCCCAAAAATCAAATTAAGAGTTTTTTTTTTTTCTAACACGATCATTATAATCATCTTCGTACATAAAAGAGCAAAGCACTACTGAAAGTAAACCATATAGTCAGGCGATAAATGATTTATCATGGTTGTCCAATAGGTTTCATGTCAATCTCTGCTAGGTTGCATATGACTGCACCACTCAGTTTCAGATTTTTGCTGTCAGTCCAATTACTTTTGATAAAACCTTGTACATTGCTTCTAAAATCTTTTGGTTAAATTAATTTTCTGACTACAAACATTTTTGAATGTACAGTTTACCATTCAATGCTTTCAATTTTATATGGGGGCATATCAATCAACAATACAACTTCTTGAGGTAATCATTTGTTACTAGAAGTGATTTCAGACTGGACTCAAAAGTTTTATGAAACCATTCTTGTAATACATGTTATAATTCATTCACGGGCTTAAAAAAAATTATATTTATAAAATTTTAATTAATGTTTTTAAAAGATCTGTTTTCTTGATGGTAATTGACAGCCTTACAGGCAGGATTCTTCAGACTACTTTGTTCTTCTGTCTCTATTAGTTAACCTTACATATTTACAAGCGATATTAAATTTAGTTTTATGTATGTATTTACCCCCACAGACAATTCTTCTGTTTCTGATAGTTTATAGAATGTATAATCAGTTGACATTAAATTAGATTTATATATATATATATATTTATATCCACACCTACGCAATCCAGTCCTAGTCTCCTTCAAAGTAGTAGCTCACGTGCTTAACCCAGAAGTCATTCTACTACTGGAAATAATTTTCATAGGCCTCTTTTGGAACAGCTACCAACTGTGTTGTCAGAATTGTCATTATGATCTCAGAGCTGTCCAGTTACAACCCTTTCAATGACATCTTTGGGGAACAACCAAAAGTCACCAGGAGCCTGGAAAACTTGAGGAATGTTGTACTTTGCCAAAAAGTCCTGGATTAAATGTGTCAACTGGATAGGTGTGTTATTGTGACACCTGCCATTTGTGTGATTTCCACGGATCTGATCTCTTGTGCTGATCTCAAAAATTTTAGATAGTACTGTTTATTGATTAATTTGATGTCCTGGTGTGTATTTGTAACACAGCTCCAAGATAGTAAAAATAACAACTCTGATTTTGGATTCATGTTTTAGGAAAGTTAAGTTTAACGTTAGAGCAACTGAGAGATATGAAAACAATCTCTTTCTGTTTAAAAGAAGGCAGTTTTGGCACAAATGTTTTCTTCATTCTGTGCATACCCAAATTATCTTTTAAAATTGTGTGTACAGAGTCATTGTGATGAACAACATAACTTGCACTTTCTTGGAGAGTGAGCTGATAATTTCTATTGTAGAACTATTCATGTTAATGATATTTGATTTTTGGCTTGTTGATGACCTATCAGACTGGACAATCTTATATGAAGGTTAGTCATTTTGAAACAGCTATATCACCTTTTAATTTCTTCAACCCCCATGCTTTGTTATTGGTTAAACTTACAAGTTTTGCTTTGGGTAAACTTTTGGTATAATTTGATCTAGGACTTGCATTCTATCATTAGGCACAAAACTAAAATGAAATAAATACCTGATACATTAATATCAAATTAGAAAAAATAAATGAATTTGCCTGAGCTGTATGTCCATAACACATACAGCTGTGCGTTAACACATCACTTGTCATAGTGAACCACCTTTTATTCAGTTCACCTCTGTATTATATTGTAATTTATGTAGTAATTTTTATGTTTATTTGAAGCAAAATTTGTATTAAGAAAATAATAAATTTAGCAAAATGAGAAAATATAAATTATTAACACTAAACTTATCTTCCAAATATTGTATGATCACTTTCCATTTTGTAATTATTTTTTTATGACATCAATTAATCAGCACAGTCAGAATAATATTTTATATTTATGTTGTTTTAATTTTTTTTTTATATATTAAAGTAACAAAGATAGTTTTTAAACAATTGCAAAAAATACAGAAACTGCGAAGATGAAATAAGCACTTTGAAAAAAAATAAGTTAAAAATTGCCAGGGTGAGATATCCACAAACTAGATTAACTATAGCATTTAAACATAAACTAATAGGATCAATAATAGCAAAACACTTATAGTAATATAAACTAATTCAAAACCCAAACCAGCTGCCTGAGTTCAAATAACAGCAGGATAAAATATGATAGACATTTAACACTTCAACGTGTCAGCAGTCTCTTGGCAGAGTTCAGTCAAAGCTGCATTAAAGCACAATGTGCAACATATATGCACACTAGATTTACCTTACTGTGGTTCCAGAGGCTATACAGGAAAAGAAAAAAAGTACCATGGAACAAACCTCACATATTATTCTTACAAAGTCTATCTTTTTACTGTAAAAAGCATTCACTGATTATAAGTTTATTATCTATTATAGTTTGTTATTAAACCTTGCATTTTATTAAATCTTACTTCTTAAATTGTTCAAGATTCGATCCAAAAAATATGGAATTTTAGTTTTTCTCAAAAAATCTTTATTTATACATCAGTATTGATTTTGTCGTCTTTAAAGTACCCATTTTCAGATGTAATACATTTGTATCAACACTTTTTGTAATCTTCAAAGCATCGCTGGAATGCAATTTCTGGTATAGCATTTAGTTCCTTCAGCGATTTTGTCTCTAACTCTTCAATGTTGGCAAAGCATTGTATTTCATGGTTTTTTCAGATTGAGAAATGGGAAAAAGCCACAGGGACCCATTTCCAGTGAACATGGAGGTTTAGGCATCATAACAGTTTTGTTTTTTTGCCAAAAATTCACAAATAAACAGTGAAATGTGAGCAGGTGTGATGAATCAAATTGTTTCATCACAAATCCAGGCATTTTCTTCGGATTGCTTCACATTAATGACGTTTAATTTCCAGGTAGTAATCTTTATTGATTATCTGATAGTGATTCAGTGATTGTCCATAATCATTTCCTTCAGTTTTTCAATGTTACCATTGGATCTTGATGTCCAGGATGCTTATTGTCTTCACTGCCCTCTTAGAATTGATTTTACCACTTGTAAACAACGACTTCTTTTATTCATAGAAGAATTGCCAATGCAACATTTTAGTTTGGTACTGCTTTTATTTAGATTCTTAAAGCAAATTCTTTGTTTAATTTTTTCCACTAGTTTTGTTTACCATATGAAAACACATGTAACTTTTTCAACAAAAAATAAACTAAGCATCCAATAAGGCTACCCATGTAAAACATACATATAGGTGCAGGTATACAAAGCAACAAAAAAGAATTGTGACAATTGGACTTATATGAATTTAAAAAAAATTCTGCGTATTTTTGTATTAAACCTCGTGTATCAAATTGTTCATACCATTTTTTTTTTTTTTTTTTTTTTAGAAATAAACAAGAAGAATGTACTATATGGTGCAGAACTAGTCTTGTTTGAATAATTTGACTCAAAATGTGTTAATAGAATATTTAAATCCGAGTCAATGACTTGGTCTTTCACTAGCTTCAGAATGTATTTTTTCACCCTCATTCTGTTAAAAACAATAATAATGACTACTTCTAGTATTAATGCAACCTTTTGAATTAAAAGAATGTGAATATTGAATTTAACTGTAAGACAGAAATAAAATTTTTTATAGCTACTGTTTCTGATGTTCTTTTTTTGTTGGCCAAAGACAAGCAGTTTTTGAAGAACCAGCCATTCCCAAAAGATATTTAAATATTTGAACCATTGTTTTTTTTTTCAAAATGCATAGTACCACTCTTTAAAACTGACTAATCAATATTAAAATCTTTGAGTTTTTCTATATTAGAAAGTATATAAGTTACTACATGATCTTTGCTGTGAAAAGGTATCCATGCACATTTATAAAAATAAAAAATTTTGATTCTAAATTGTGTGATCTTTTAATTAAAGAAATTTGAAATTGAGTTCAGTACATAAACGATTCAGCATTCATTGTATCTTGTCCTTACAACAGTTTCTTAGTTAAAATTAATCAACTACTCTTTTTACTGAATAACTCTCTGCTAAGATGTTGTTATAATTATTCTTCATATAAAAAACAAATGAATTTCTTACAAAGAATATTTTGGTTCATCTATTTCGTTAAAATACTCATGTGTAAAGTTTTGTTCACTCTAGTTAAAATTTGTTGGTAATACAGTAAAGATATCCAACTGAAATCTATGCCAAAAGTTAATAATGTATTATAGAAATTGCTAAGAAAATTATATTTTTTTTTTTTTAGAATCACTTGATTGTTCAAAGATAAAGATTTTTGATCTTAAAATAATTTAAAGTTCTGGAGTTATTACTCCAGACCAAGAGCTAAATAACTTAAAAGCATATTTTCAAAATTTAGCATATTGTCAAAATTTTTTTTGTAAATTGAAAAGCTAATTGTGATTGTATCGCATTATATAAATTGAAGATAAATGTTATGTCCAACCACATAGAACTGTCACAACAGAGAAATATAATATACATTTAAAAAAACCCTTACAGCAGACTGAAACACACTGTTATATTTGGTAAGGGTAATTATTTGATTAGAATAAACATTTTCATATTGCATAAAAATATTATAATGATACATAAGTTGAGATAAAAGAACAGGAACAGCTGAATAATGTGAAAGGACTCAAATCCTTAATCATATTGTATAAACATTTGACACAAGAATTTATTACCAAGTCATTATTAAGCTTAATTTTAAAATTAAGCTGTACAGTAAGAAATGTACATTTACTTTTTGGACCCTTATTTATAATTTATTCCACAAATGTATCAAATATTGTTTATGTTTAAAAATATTTAATCATATCATCATTCACACTAATACTACTTTCTTAAATATGCTTCATTAAATTTATTTTCAGTGACATTTTTTTTTTTTACTGAGTTTTTCAAATTTCCCTTATTTGTGCTATATTTGTACTTTTAAATTCTTTCCTTGATTATGTTATAACTAAATTTGTATATTTACTGGAACACCCATTTTTTAAATTTTTGAGTGTACATACGCTCACAAAGTACATACATAAATATGTACTTACTTATGTAAGCAGTCAAAAATGAAATTAAATAAATTAATTAATTAATTAAATTGTAAGCAGAAATAAATGAAATTTTATAAATTGTAACGAATTAAATAAATGAAAAGTTAATAAACAAAGTCTAGCAAATAATGCAAAATATTTATAAAAATTCATTTTTCCACTTAATTCTTTATCTTTTGCTTGTACTTTAGTACTTAACAGAGATCTCTGCTTCATCAGAAAGTTTTTAAGAAATTAATTTGAAAACATGGCTAAAATAGTATGTGAATAGTATCTAGTATATGTGAAGTATGTGTATAGTGTCAGCCGCTGATGTAGAATCAACTATTTTGCTGTTGTTGCAAATTGTGGTACTTAATGGAACTATTATTTTTGGTATCATAATTTTATTTAATATTTTTAAATTTAAATTAAATATATTATTTACACAATCCAATTATATTAAAATTTTACTTCTTTATCAGTTACAGTTTGCAAAAGTACTAAATATGAAGGAAAAAATAAGGTAATAAGTAGAAAAATTAATTTATAAATTACAAATGAAAGATTTAGATTAATTAAAATTGATTTTCATACATATTAACACAAATTTTTGCTTGATAATCCATTTTCATAGTGTGATGTATTTCAAAAATAAATTTTTAGTTTAGTATTGAATTGGCATTTCTGTATTGTTTTCCACATATTAAAAATAGATTACTGAATTCTTTCTCCAAAAAAAGTTTTATTGTATTATTCAATTTCATAATTTTCTGTATTAAATATTTCAAAAAATTAACTTTAATTTTTTTTCAGTAGCATAATTAGTAAGATATTGACAAATATGAAGAAAATTAACTTTTTAAAACCTACTTAATTTTTTCTAATACTAATCTAAACAAAATTTGAAAAGAACTTTCATTATTTATTCAATAATAAAGCACTGATGTATAAAGTGCATTCCTATATAAAAAAGCTTAAAGGATATAAATGTAATATTAACAGTTATATAGATTTGATACATATATGTTAGGGAATTAACTGATATCAAATACACATATTTGGATTGTTTTCTTGGAATGCCATGTACTTCAAATGTACTTGTGGATTTGAAATATGACATTCTTATTACCTCATAAACTTGGAACGGGAAGTACTAATGTGTCTGTTGAATGAAAATTTCACATTTTATATGTTCTAAGTATGCATCTTAAGAATTCCATCCAGTATAAAATACTAAAAGTTTGGTGTGCAATAATTTTATTAGCTCTGTTAAAAGCTTATTGGATAGATTCAGATGTGTAGTAAAAACCAAAGTTAACTAATACCATCATTTTATTAAGCAATAAAAAGAAGAGCTCTTGCTCTTGTTTGACATTCTATTTGGCATTTTTACAAACAGATGATGCACATCATATACATGTAAATCAAAAGAAATTGTTAAACAAATAAGAAAGTTATATCCATATTAACCTTACAGGAAGATAATCCTGAAGATTTTAAGACTTACTTGACAATGAACAATTGAACTGTTAAAAAATAGATAAATACCGTGAATATCCATTTACACATTGATTGTTCTGACAAATTCTTTTCAAAATTTCTGTGTATCATTGAATTTTTTCCTCAACAAAACCTATACCTATTTTACCATATACATTTTTACATAACTTCACCAATTCTTCATACAATGATATTTCTTGATTATGATTCTTGTGATCTTTACTGCCTATTTTCCATAAACATGGATGGCATCTGTAAAGTCTATAGAGTCTTCTATAAAGTACATAATAAATTCTTTAATCCAGCATTGTTAGAGGATAAATTTCACAGAAATTTGCCCTCTGTTTAAGTTTTTTTTTGTCTTCAGTCATTTGACTGGTTTGATGCAGCTCTCCAAGATTCCCTATCTAGTGCTAGTCATTTCATTTCAGTATACCCCTTATATCCTACATCCCTAACAATTTATTTTACATATTCCAAACATTGCCTGCTTGCTCAATGTTTCCCACCTACCTGTCCCTCCAATATCAAAGCAACTATTCCAGGATGCTTTACTGTGTGGACTATTCCAGGATGATTTACTATGTGGCCTATAAGTTTGTCTCTTCTTTTAACAATACTTTCCGAAATGCTTCTTTTCTCATCAATTTGCTGCAACACCTCTTTATTTGTCACTTTATCCTATCATCTGATTTTTAACATTCTCCTACAGCACCACATTTCAAAAGCTTCTAGTTGTTTCTCTCAGGTACTCCAATCGTCAAAGTTTCTCTTCCATATTAAGCTATGCTCAAAACTTTCAAAATTATTTTCCTGACATTTAAATTAATTTTTGATATAAGCAAATTATATTTCTTACTGAAAGCTCGTTTCACCTGTGCTATCCAGCATTTTATATTGCTCTTTAGTAATTCTAGTTTCCAAATAACAAAATTCTTCTACCTCCATAATCTTTTCTCGTCCAGTCTTTATATTCAATTTTCCATGTACATTATTTCTTTTATAATTCATTACTTTTATTTTGTTCTTGTTTATTTTCTTGCAGTAGTGTTTGCATATGATTTCATCTGTGCCATTCATTGTTTCTTCTAAATTTTTTTTTTACTTTCAGCTAGAATAATTATATCTTCAGCAAATCATGACATCTTTATCTTTTCACCTTGCACTGTTACTCCGAATTTAAAAAGTAACAGGATTAGAGAACATCCTTGTTGGACTCCCTTTTTTATTACGGTTTCTTTCTTATATTCTTCAATTATTAATGTTGCAGTTTAGTTCCTGTAAATGTTAGCAATTGTTCTTCTATCTCTATACTTAAACCCTACATTTTTTAAAATGCTGAACATTTTATTCCAGTCTAGTTTTCAAATGCCTTTTCCAAGTCTATAAATACGAAGTATGTTCATTTGTTTTTCTTTAATCTTCCTTCTACTATTAATATTTAACAATATTTTCCAAAATGAGATTTCGGAAAAGTGCTAAAATTGCTTCCTTTATCCCTATACTTTTCCTGAGACAAAGTTGATCTTCTCCTAAAACTTCTTCCACTCTTCTCTCAGCTCTTCTGTACAGAATTCTAGTTAAGATTTTTGATGCACAAGTAGTTAAGCTAATTGTTCTGTATTCTTAAAATTTATCTGCACCTGTTTTCTTTGGTATCATGACAATAACACTCTTTGAAGTCTGATGAAACTTCCCCTTTTTTGTAAATATTACACATCAGTTTGTATAATCTATCTATTGCTTCCTCACCTGCACTATGCAATAATTCTGCAAGTATCCGTTTATTCCAGGAGGCTTTCTGCCATTCAAATATTTTAATCCTCTCATGAATTCAGATCTCAGTCTTGTATCTCCCTTTTTATCTTTTTCAACTTGCTCTTCTTTCTCTAGAACACCAGTTTTTTAATTCATTTCCTCAGTCTGGTCTGCCTCATTGAGGTTCCCCCCCCCCCGTTTCTGGGGTGCCTAAGAGTCCCTCCTCCAGAGAGTTACCCTTCCTGGCACTCCCCCCCCCTCCGTGCATGACCTCGCATACCTTGAGGGGCCCCCATTTGTCATCAAAACTACCCCAATCCAGAACACTCTGCATGTGTCCTGGACAAAGGTATCCTCAGGAATTGGGCTGCCTCCATGGCCCTACACATCGCCGTCATGGTTGGCCCCTGGTGAATTTGGTTTATACCTTAAATCAGAGTAAAAATGCCATTAAAAAATTTTTACTGTTTCTTTAGAATGTTTTCCTTTGTAATCTCATTTAATTCCTTTACTGCTTTCTCAATGAGCAAATTAAAAGGTAATAATTATTATTATTCTTTAGTAAAACTACACCTTTTGGTACTTATCTTTATTTTTACTTAGTTTACCTTCCTATTTTAAATTCTTCTAGAGAATTACAATTTAGGCCTATTTTGTTTATAAGTGTTTCCGACTAGTTCGTTTCTACAGCTCTTACTCTGGCCATCTGTAAATTATATTAGTTAAATATTTTATATAATATTTTTTTGCTCAAGACTGCTAAACATGTTACAATCTGATGTAAGTTTTATTGAACCGTTATCTTTTAAAGAATTGGTTTAAATTGTTAATTTTGAATTATACAACAAAATTTTAAATTATTGTTATAATTTCAGTTATATAAAGTGAATAAATTTTTATTTCAAAACGGTTTGTCATCTTTGCAAACAGTAAAATTTGAATTTTAGATCTAAGTAAATATTAAGCAGATATATTGTTTTAAAAAATATACCTTTGTTTTCTGTCTGCTACTTAACACTCGTTACTATTAGTAGAAATAAAAAATCCTGAAGGCAGTACTATATATACCTTTTTGAACAAGATTTTTATTTTATATGACAAAAATAGCAAAGAGAGAAAAAAAGGCAAAAGTAAATTTTATGAAAAAGACAGCATTATTATGATTACATTTTCATTGTTAGCAAATGTAAATATAAAAGGAAGATTATGTTTATTACATAGCTACAAACGCAAATAACAAACTTCAACCATTAATGGTTTATCTAGAAAAAATAAAAAATCTTAGAATAATTTTTGAAAATTAAAACTGTTTAAAATGTTTTAATTCTTTCTGTTATTTTCACTCACCAATACAAAGTATTCCTTTACTGTTACATTTATTTATAGTTTATAACGTTGTCCTTCAAAAATCTCTTTTGAACACAGATATTAATCAATTACTGTAGTGAAGCAGTACTTCAGATATATTTATTATTTTCTTCCTTTTTTTTCACCATTGTCAACATAACTAAGATTACCATATTGATATAGTAGTGCTCTAACTATTTATGGTTTCATATTTACATTAACTTTTATAAATTCCTCATTTATATAATTATATTTTTAACTTTAACAAGTTGTAATCTAGCACATAATATTCTTTTGAACAAAATGTGTATATGTATGCATATTATTATAATTTTCTTATACCATTTAATTTAATTTGTGAGTGATTAACAATATGTACTTGCATACAGTTTAAAGCAGTATTTACCAACACAAATTTAATAATAAACTGACTTTACTGATTAGTATATTTTTCAACTAACTATTTATGGTTTCATATTTACATTAACTTTTATAAATTCCTCATTTATATAATTATATTTTTAACTTTAACAAGTTGTAATCTAGCACATAATATTCTTTTGAACAAAATGTGTATATGTATGCATATTATTATAATTTTCTTATACCATTTAATTTAATTTGTGAGTGATTAACAATATGTACTTGCATACAGTTTAAAGCAGTATTTACCAACACAAATTTAATAATAAACTGACTTTACTGATTAGTATATTTTTCAATTTAGATTTTTTTTAAGCGTGGTTTATTGTTTGAATATATGTTAATATTTATCTTTAAGTAATATTTAAACCAATAAGATAAACATTTCATACAATGATGAATTATAAAAAGTGCATTTTTGTATTCCACTATTTGAACTGAAGAGTTTTTTTTAATTCTTTTTGCATTTAGTTGAGTTAAGGGTAGGTAGATTCATGTACCTAACCCACCGGATTGGTCTAGTGGTTAACGCGACATCGCAAATCAGCTGATTTCGAAGCTGAGAGTTCTAAGGTTCAAATCCTAGTAAAGATAAAAATTTTTATATGGATTTGAATACTAGATCGTGGTTACTGGTGTTCTTTGGTAGTTGGGTTTCAATTAACCACACTTCTCAGGAGTGGTCAACCTGAGATTGTACAAGACTA
>JAAAKQ030169698.1:0-11083 GCA_010016005.3 Zanna intricata
AGTAGATAAAGAGAGTCTTGTTATCAAGTGCCTTTTCTAAGTCTATAAATGCTAGGTATGTTGGTTTATTTTTCTTTAATCTTCCTTCTACTATTAGTCTGATTGCTAAAATTTCTTCTCTTCTCCTTGTACTTTTCCTGAAACGAAATTGGTCTTCTACTCTCTTCTCAATTCTTCTGTACAGAATATTAGTTAAGATTTTTGATGAAATAAATTGTAAAGGTTGTTTACCTTAGAATGCATTTAGTAATTATAGGATACAATTATTAATATTCTATATTATGAATTATAATCAGTAAAAGAATATATTGTACAGCAGGCAATTTGTAAATTTGTATAAAATGTAACAAATTTGTAAGAATAACAGAAACAGAAAAAATTACTATCATTATTTCCAAGTAGTCAGTTATATCAGCGTTCTTTTATTATTTTAATTATTCCTGTCATTTGGGATTACCCCATATACAAATCTTCCTTGTCCTATTTGCGCATCTTGTGAGAAGCATAAATTTCTGTTGTCCTATGCCATCTCTTCATTGGGATTTACTTAAATTCCAATACTGATCAACCAATTTCCTGTAAGTTAAGTTCTTCCTCCCTCTCTCACTCCCTCATTCTTTCTCTCCTCTCTCTCTCAATCTTTCTCACCCCTCTATATTCCCCTCTCATCCAATTATTGGTATGTTAAACACCATTTTGAAATATTGTCTTAATTATTTCTTGAGTCATGGTCAAACCAGCATAGTCTTGATTTCTTTATTTTTTATGTTATAGTTATCTCAGTATTTATTATTTGTTATTTTTTAAGACGGTTATCAATCCTTTGCTCACCTTAGCATCTGTGTATCTCATTTACATTTATCTCATTTACAATTTATTAAAAGTTTTGTTGAATAAAATTGTTTATAATTTTCATTCCTTTGACAAGGTGAACCTAACTTCTTTAAATTTTATCTCTTATTTAAAATTTTTCAGTATTTACCACTTTCAAGTATTTCAGTCCTCTTCATTGAATTTAAATTACTAGTTTAACCTTTCAGCTAGCATTATTTCTACCCTTTCTACCCTCTGCACTTGTTTTTTTCTGTCATAAATAGTAACTGAACACATTATGTTTTAAATTCTATTTTGTAAAAAATTAACACCTACTCAAATTCAAGATTAACACATTGATATGATAACTTATCTTATAGGTGACTGTTTTGAATCTCTATTTCAATGTTTTACTTTTATTTCTTCAGATCTCCTGCATGCAGTCCTGGCTTCCTGCTACTTGTCTTGCAAGAGCAATAAAACATAGTTTTATTTCTTCCTTCTTTCACCTTCCTAATACTGCGTACAGCAGTAGTCTTTGCTATTACTGTTTTCATTTGCATAGATGAACTTTCTTATGTAGCCATTTTTCTTTTGGTCAGATGTAGATGGTCTTCTTTCCCTTCCCTCTTTGTTACAGACGTCCCACTACCAAGGCTACAGTCTGTATTCAGTATTTGTATGCTCGGATACTAAGCTCAGTATCTGTATCTATATGTCAGAAGCTCCAATCTGTATTTCTTGTGGCTCAACTTAGATTTCTTATTTGTTACATCACTCAGGTTATACAAACCGAAACTGTTGTTTACCAATGCCACCTCCAGCAATCAAAAACACATTTTATGCCGTAATAATTTTCTTTACTTCTTAATAAAGTTGTACATTGAAAAGTATTGATTAGATGCATCGACCCAACCTGTTGTAATCACAGATTACAGGCTTTATTATCAATTCTTCTACATTGTTTTTCACTTTCTTATAGTTTTCAAGCTATTGTGCCAAGTGCTTAGCATTACTGCATTTTGCTTGTCTACACTAGCGGCAGGATGTTATCATGCTTTCTACATGCTGCAACTTCATGCTTTATTATTCTCAATCTCTTCTTTGTAAGTGTATCAGGCATTCTATTCTGTTGGATGGTATAAGTCACATGGTACCACCCTAGATTCAACAACTCTACAGTGAGCTCACATCCTTTGTATGCAGATGATAACCTTTAGCATTTCCAGTGGTATTTATGAATTTATCGCATGCAACACTATTCCTAGGAATTTATCACAGGAATGCAACACTATTCCTTTTTTGTGAATGAGTTATGGTTACGATGTTCTAGGTAATGTCTATATTATTTATGATTCATAATAAGTTTCAATACATGTAATGTAAAAAGTTACATTATTTCCTAGCACATACACTTTAAAGCCCCGTTTTTGAAGTTAGCTAACATTTTTTAAGTTATCCCCCATTTATGAAGTTTTGTAAGTTAAAATCTATTAAGTTGGGTTCTTAAGATTGAAACATTTAAATATCACTCTCCCTTTGAAAACAATTATACTCTCATCAGTACAAATGTTCCTTCCAGGAATGTAGTATTCTCTAAATCTCCTGTTAAGATATTTCACTATATTTTTTATTATTTTAGCCCTAGTGTTTATTTGAGGGTACACTTCCTGATTAATGGAACATTTTAACAATTTGGAAAATCTCTTTCTACTGAATACATATTATTGTGAAATTGGCTTTTTTGTCCATTCTTCAATGGACAAATTCTCTGGAATTTCAGGTCCATAAATTTGCCATAATTTCTTCATTTGACACATCTACCCAATATCTCCAAACAGATCTTTTTTTCAGTAGAGTATTTTTTCTTATTTATTCCTTGCCATATTCATTTGTATTTTTCAATAGTTCCTGCATGAGTTCAGGGGTGAAAAATAACATAAAAAGTCTTTACATCATTTGGTTGGTGGAGATTAAGTTGGTTTGAACTTCTTAGCAGCAGTAAAGTTTTGCTTCAAAATCAGTTTGGTGTTCATATTTACTTCATCTCTCATTTGAAGTGGTCTTGTCTACATTTTCATTACTTTATTGATTTTTCACCATCAGTTCCATTGTTCATCACTATTTTCATTTTCCTGAGGATCATAATTATTACTATCACTACTGAAAATACTTTTGTAGTCTGATTTGCTCTCTCTTTTGCTTAAAATTTCTAGTATAGCACATGAATTGTCCCTGATGCTCTTCATCTTTTTTGTTGTTTTCATATGACATAAAGTACTCTGTTTAAAAAAAAGGGTGAAAAACTGTGTGAATGAAAACAATAATAGCTATTTCCTTGAATTTCCAATAGATTATAGAAACTTACAGTATAAGAGATATTGCAGTGGTAGCCCCAACACACGAGCTACTTGAATGTGGAAGAGTTTTCTGTGAGTATCACCGACATACGAGTGCAACTGAATATTTAGGATGTAAGGGCTGTTGCTGCGGCAATCAAGCAGAAAGGATTAAGTAATCAGTTCAAATGTATTGATGTATGTTATATTTTTAATTAATCCAAATATTAAGAAAGTGTATAAACATTAATTTCAGTTTAAAGTTAAAAATAAATAAAAGTTAATAAAAATATTGTTGATAATTATGTAGAAATCACAGATACAGCATTTTCTCTATATTTATGAGTAACTCTTAATGTCATTTTGGTAAACATATTGACAATAAAAATCAAAAACATGGTCATTCGCAGTGAGACTGTTGGTTATAACAGAAAATTTATGGAGATTCTATTCTATTCTAATATTAAACAAGAAATATTTGTATATTTACACTACTGAGAGAAGTAATAAATGATTGAAAAAATTGTGGTTGGGAAGGGAACAGTGTCAAATTGTACAAAATCAAAATATATAGAATATTACTTCTGGGTGCAGAATGTTGTTTCTGTAGACCAAACTTACAGTGTTTTGTAAAATTTTTATTTTTGTTGTTAGAATCATGAATTGACTTGTACTATAAAAGTGTGGGATCGACCATGGATTCCAAAGACAGAAATAACTGATTACGATTGTAAATCATCGGCAAGATCCCATAAGCGAGTAAGTAATTTGTGTTAATAAAATTCTTACATTCATGTGTGTGCATACGCATGCATACTGTTTTGTTTATGATAAAAATCCATTTTTTAAAGCATTAAATTATTTTAAATTTTCAACTTCTGTTAACTTATCTTTTACTTTTGAGTTAAGAAACTTTTAACTGTTTTTTTCCTCATATAATTTATGTTGCACTATTGCTTTTGCTATTTTCTATTAATATTTAGTTGTTAGAATTCTAACTTACATGTGTATATTGTGTATTATTGAGTTGATACAGTAATTTCATGTTTATCAATATGTTCAGAAATTTATAGACATGAATTTAGAAGAAGTAATTACATTTTAATATTGTAGTACCTCAATTCTGCCTACTAGTCAACTATTCCTTGTTAGAAATTAGTAGTTATATATATCTGGCCCTTTTAAACTAAATGTGAAATATTCTTAACATTTTTTATTGTAAATATGTATTACGGAAATTCTAAAAATGGAAAAGAAAATCTAATATTTTGGCTGTATAGAAGATAAGTACAACATATTGAAATTAATGAAGAAAAACAGCAGGAATTAGATGAGCAGGCAATAAATGATTTCTGATCTGGAAATTCATATTTGAGAAGGATGCAGGAATGGTTTGGTTTTTTTTTATATTTGTACATGTTGGTGTGTAAAATAAGAATCATGGTGTGTAAAAGTGTGAAAAATAAACATCACTGTAGGATTATCTAGCTCCTGTGTGGAGATGCTGTTGTAGGGGATAAAATGACAAAGACTTATAAGCATTAACACCTAAGAAATTATTCAATTTTTACTTGTAGTTTGATTATTTCAAGTAAAAGGTTATTCAGAGGAAATAATAACTTTGATTATTCATGGCAAGGTAGCATTTGCTTAATTTTTTAATAGATTCTTTTCTATTTATTAACAATTATTTATCTATTAAAGACATTGAACTATGCTGTTTGTTTATTAAAATTTATTTCTTTGAAATAAGTTTGCATTGCAATGTTTCTTTTTTGGTAATTGGAAATATAGAAATTGTCTTTTAGATTTCAATTTAAGGTTACCCATAAATAGCTAGGAATCCAGACACATTGTCAACATTCCCTTTTTCATCATTTTGTGTATAAAAATTGTTACTAAATTAAAAAGTATTTTGTTTGATATATAAACTTATTGTTAACTTTATATATTCATCTATTTTACACAGATCAATAGATTGGGCATTCAACCAGTTTTTCAAATTTTCATTTTTTTATGGTTGTAAAACAATCTTATTTCAAAATAATAGTGAAGAAGAACCCGACAAGCGTGAATGAAAATGACATATTACTTGCTGTGCAGTTGGAAGATAAAGAATATTCAGAAATAATGTGACTTAAGATTTCATGTTCAATTGGTTCAAATAAAACATTACCATTTGTTATTTATCTGATCTTTATTGATCAGTTAAAAAGAACTGTAATGAAAGGAACAAATTATGAGACACAACAGAATGTGGTATTTTATTATCAAGAGCAATAGAAGTGTTTAGCTGCACATATTTTGAACTGAAAGAGTAATTAGGGATTTTATTTTATCAAAATTTGTTCATTATGATTATAGATTGTGCTGTTAACAAATTATGCATTGTTGTAATTCTCCATCAGAGAAATCGCCAATTTTATTAAGAGTCATAAAATTCCTTCCAGATAATTCCTTATTTTGCTTATTACAGTTTAAAAAGTGATTAAATTTATAAGTAGAGCTCTAATATCCACCTCATATTCATTTATTTTACTTAAATTAAAAAAAAATCCATGAGGAAGTTTGCTTTTACCTACTCGTATGTAGAAACTTTCATGAGGAAGGGTTCAACTAATAAATTTAAAAGTACAAGAATCATTAGATTAAAATTAAGTATTTTCTTTAATCATCTTATTTTGCTCAAGATCTGAGGGATAAGGTCACATAGCATGTTTACTTATTTATTTATGTTGGTTTTCATAGAAAATAATTAACATATGTTTTTATTTTAATTATACTTTTGCAGGATACTAGTAAGCAGTTACCTGGTGGACCATCATCATTAGATGTAAACAGTGATGTAGTGAGAGAAACAGCATTATTTGGTATTTCTCATGTTGAAAATCAAATTAATTCACCGTACAAACTCCAACTTATTCAAATAATAGATGCTAAACAACAGGTATAGAATAAAAAAGTTAAACTTAGTTGTACGACTACATTTGTGTGAATGTGTGTATAAAGATGTTAATAAATATTGGGTGAAACTGAGAAAAGATGAAAATTTTAAAGATGTGATAAGAATGTGCACAAAGAATGATGCCTCGGTTTGGTTAGCTATTTATTTGAAATTATATATAATTATAGTAATAATATAGAATTATAGTATATAATTCAATTTTAGAGCTGACTATTTACTTCACTTTTCAATGCTGTTGCTTTAACTATGAGTCATTAAAATATAAATGGGAATTTGTTTGCATAGCTTTATTGATATTAGATAAAATTGAAAATAAATTACCTTATTTTTTTATATAATTTTCCATTCAACAGAAATACAATTTCCCCACCGGATAGATAGCTTCCTGATTCTCTCATCAAAAAAACAAGGTGATTGCTCCAGCCACCAATTGTGCACATAATACTTGATTGCGACATCATCTTTGAATCTTTCCTTTACTAAAGCAAACCAACCATATAGAATTCACGCAGTATAAGTCTGGATTGTACAGATGTTCAAGAGGTTTTTCCAATGAATTTTAGCTAGTCAGAACTGCTTGTACAGCTGTGTGTTGCCATAGATAAAGAGGACATTGCGAATCAGTTGTTAGCGTCATTTGTTATGATAAGCAATCCTGATGTTATCCAACAACTGGCAGTAGTATTCCACATTTATCTTCCTTCATTTGTGCAGGAAATCAATCAGCAGCATACCTTTTGAGTCCCAAAACACAATTTCTAGAATTTTTCTAGTTGTCATGTATTTCTTGGTCTTGATCAATGCCACTCTTCACTTTTCCACCATACCATATTTATTCTCTTGCCTTCTAGTATGTAATGGTAGACTCACATTTCATGTCAGTGTCACAATACAGTCCAAACTGACAGATGCCGCTTTGGACATCTGTAGCAATGAGAAGATGTGGAATCAACTTTGTCCACCAACAATATTCATGACATTCATTCTCTGCTGCATCACAACCACTTTGAAATTTTTTGGCCCAAACTCTTTGAATTTTTAACGGGTAGTATCTCTGAATAGCCCCTGGAGTCAAGTGAAAATTTTAGAGGATTTGACGTATTTTTTGAACAGAAGATGGATTATAATTTGTTGTGCAATAGACATTGGAACCTCCTGCTTGGATATTCTATTAATGATGTGGGAATGTGACCTATGGATGAGGCTTGCCATGCCCATCCACACATCCATTTGTCTCCACACATATCCAACTACCTGCAGCATTGCACCACATTCACTGTTCTTCCTCAGTCTATGCAGCAAAATTCCAGTATGCATTTGAATGACCTTTGTAAGTTTTTCACTTCTATTATTTTTGATTACATCATTGTATACAGACAATTAGGTTTAAAATTTCTACTTGAGGTAGTATACAAGTTTGAATGCCTTTCAATCTGCATGAGTGTAAAACATATGATTGCATTTTGTTGGGTCCTGAAGACTTAATAGTTATTTTTTCTGTTTACTTCTTTGCTTGTTAGGTCACATTTATTACTTAGGTACTATCTGGGCAGTTACAATTGTATTCTTAATAATGACTTTCTTAGTAACAAGAAGTACTACTTTAAATTTCTTTAGCAGAATATTGCTTTTATCCAGTACTTTTCACCATTATGTATCTTTTTTTATAGTTCTCTCTAAGAAAAAAAAATTCATATTTAACCTATTATTTTAAGGTCATCAAATGAATAAATTAAGGTGTTTGAAAATAAATTTTTCATGAATTGCCAAAATCTCTTTAAATAAAATAAATTAGATTAATAGATAAAACAAAATGAATGGAGTTTTTCGATATAAAAGTGAAAGTAAACAAATACAGTAAAAGCACAGAAATATTCTCCTACTTGTGAGCTCTAGTTTGGTTTTATATTTTTATTCAGTTTGTGTGTAATCATTACAGTATCTGTATTTAATTAGAGTTATAAATACATATAATTTAAATGTTATTTGAATAATGAAATTATTTTTTGAGTTTTCATAATTCATATGATAGTAGTGGTGTACTGCTGTGAGAATTAATCAGTAGTACATCTATGGCACCCCTTTAAACATTGTCTCATCTTTCTGACTAGAAATATTTGTTCAAATTGCTTGCCTTTCATTTAACTGTTTACTCACTGATTTAATCTAATTGTTTTCTATAATGAAATAAAGGTTTAATTATCTGTTACAAATAGAGAAATTAATTTTTTTTTTTTTTTTTTTTTGGTACCCTAGCAAACAGTGTAAGTACAGAACAATGTATGAATATCCTTTGCCATTTGTTTTAGATTGATTTTCAAAATGCCTTCAATTACAGTTTGAGAGGTCTGTTTAAATATCATTGGTTTGTTTTCTCTCTGAATTTGTGTACTGAACTTGCTCAGTGCATGATTAAAGAAATCATTGTCATATGTATGACACAATACTTGGAGAAGTTTGGTTTAGTAGAGGTTTCTTTCATACATGATATTTTCTTTAAGATGCTATCATGTGACATTTTAAAGTTAATTATGCTTTATTGAGAACACATCTCAGTTGCCAGTTGTCATGGAATTTTGAGATCAAGGACAAATTACGTAAAATTTAATTATTGTTTAATAAGTTTGTTGTTCAATAAAATAATCGTAAATGTGTTTTATTTCATCAATAGATAATTTATTAATTAATTTTTTATTTTTTTTAGGTTGTTGCAGGAATAAAGTATATAATTAATGTATCAGTAGGTGAGAGTACATGTAGGAAGGGCTCTGCAGCAGATAATTGTCAATTGAAACCTAATGCGGTAAGATTTTTTTATGATTTTTCATTTACAGCTTTTTTTTCTGTTACAAATTCACTGCTCCATCACTGCTCCTCCACTACTGCAACAATGTACTTGTGCTTCTAATTGAAACCATTGGATCTCGGGTAATATAATATGATGTAACTTTTTCTTTTTTTTTTTATTAAAACTAACAACCGATTTTGTTGACAGTTAATTTCCATGTCTTATTGTTGACAATTATATTTTATTTCCATAACCAATTAAACTTTTGTTTATGCTTTTTATTTCCACCATGTGACAACGCTTTTAACTCTTGAAGCTTCTATTTTTTGTGAATATCTTTTATTTATTGTGTTATTACAAGCTACAAATCGTGTACAAAATTTCAATGAGTTCTGAGAAACTGAATCTGACAAAGTACATCCATCCTGACAGAGGAGTTCAATATTTCTTACTGCATAGCTCAAAATTCAAAATATCCATCAGGAAATTGGCACAATAAACAGAAATCTGAAGGAGTAATGTGGGCAAAGCACGTACTAAACATTTAAAACTACACCTGTTGAAAATTGCTGTAGTGCACTGAGTTACACTATTAATTTACTTAAATGTTATGAATACTGCCAATGATTTTTGGATTTTTTAAGAGGAAAAAGAAAAGAGAATTTTGATTAACATTTTTTCAAATGAAATGGGCCTTATTAACAGCAAGAATAGTCAGTTGTGGTTTGTGAATAATCCTCTTGTGATCTGGGAACAATCATTACATGACAGATGATTGGAGTTCAGTATGCTATATCATATAAATGAAAATTGTTGAGATTTCTTGAAGAACACTATAAACTGAAAACTTTATACCAATGAAATCATTTATTCTTCTATTTGGCAACTTAATGAGAAAGAAATAGCTGAACCTTCCTACCAACAAAATAAAAAAAAAATAGTTCTTACCGCCAATGATCCATTAAATTTTCTGTATCAATTTTTTGAGGTTAGGCTCATTTCAAAATTCATTAGGTCACTTTAAAATCTGCCATTTAGAACTTCGCTGAATCAGTAAAACCCAACGTTACACAGCTGCACGAAAGTCAACAATGCAGCCTTTCACTGTCACAGCTGTTTGTACACTGATTCACAAAGATTACGGTTAGCCACATCTAGCGGCAGCAGGTTGTACCAGCAATGGTTTGCACGCGAAATTCAAATTCCCTGAACTTTTGGATAGCACCTCGTATGTGTTAACCTGCTATTACTTAAATATGTATGGTATAATGCTACTGGAAAATGCTTATAAACTAATAAATAAATAAAATTATCATCAAATTGTTTTGTTTCTTATACGAATAACAATATCACATCCAATTCACTGGTAGCCATTCTTAAACAGTTTAAACAAGCAATAAATCAAAATTTTGCAACTATTCTTTAATGAGATTTATGTTTTCAAACAAAGATTCATTTTATTTTTTTTTATTAAGCCTTTTATTTTTAGGCCTAAGGACAGATTATGTGTATATTTGAGGAGTAAAAACTGGGTATTCTTCTGATTATTTATTTTTTTTTTAATTAACTGATTAGTGGATCACAAAAAAAAAGCAAATTTTGTTGTTACTTTTAGTGTTTATTAAGCTGATTATGTTAAAGGTTGGTAATTAGTTGACAGTAGGTGGTTTTGTTTTATGATTATTAAAAAAGCAATTCTACATCTAATTCATATATACCTATAGTTAAGAAGTATTATTATTTTGAAACTCTTATTTTTTTCCTAAAAACCTGTCGTACAGAAAATTGTATTTTTCTTGCTTGTTACAGAAACAACAGAATTGCCATATTGAAGTATGGGAACGGGTTTGGTTGAATAAAAAAGAAGTGGTAGCTTCTCATTGTGAACCGCAGGAGAATAAAGATGATGTCAGAAATAAACGGGTACTGATTTAAAATTATACTATTGTGATTGTTTTTACATTCTGTTAAATAAATTTCATCAGTCCTTTTTTTAACTATTATTATTAATTACTCATTTTTTGATATTGTTAAAAAGATTTTTCTCAAAGATGAGCTATACAATTTTTTTATATAATGCAATAGTTTATTACTTAGATTATAATCTAAGTAAGTATTCTTGTATAAAAAAATCTGTTTATTAGGTTTAAACTATTAAAGTACTAGCTTGTATTAAAG
>JAAAKQ030169720.1:0-12521 GCA_010016005.3 Zanna intricata
GGAATGAGCTCACCAAGTCTGTAATCCTGGATGTTGCATATCTTGTGACACCTGGTGAAGTCTTTATGATGTTTTGATCACTCTGCCGCCCCTGTCGTATTGGAGGATGCATTCTCCATTCTATTTCCCCATTGTTAGAAAGGACCACTGGGCTACTAATGGGCTGTAGGTCCACTGTTTCATCTTGGTCACTATATTTGTACTCACTGTCACTACTTGTATTATTTTCAATTTCGGATACTTCTTCATCACTAACAAATCAGTTCAGCCGTTGAGCTGCTACGGTAGAACATACAAATATACAAACATACACCCTAAGTACATTACACTCCTTTTTAGGCAGTCGTTTAATTAGTATTAGAAAATAAAATTAATCATCTGGAAATATAAAATTTATACAATTTGAATTTATTTTCTCTTAAAGAATGTTATCTTAATACGTGGTGTTATAATCATATTTCCTTTTATACTTTTTCCATTATGATAATTTTTCTTTGCTTTACTCTTTTTCCTTTTTATAAAAAAAAATCATTGTTGAATAAAATTAAAGAAAAAAGTAAAAATTCTATTGAAATTTTTACTAGATGCTTTCTATTTCACAAGAATTAAAGTAGATTGAAAAGAAAGAGTGACTGAAAAGGAGGTAATATTGAGTGCTGCTATATAATTCCTTTTCCCTTTTTTTTTTTTTTTAAACGACTTTAGTATTGTTACTGCTATCATTTTATCCCAACCTTATTTTTTGTATTGTCCCACCTCACTTCTTCATAAGTTCTTCGTCCCTTCACATCAGTTCTTTTCACCCACCTGCTGCTATCTCCGACTGCGTTAAGAAATACCACGAATCACTACACATAGCACATTGTGTCACGTCTTAAAACTTTTTGACGTTAAAAGTAAGGTATTAAGGGATGGATGAGAGACTGATATTTCATTACACACCTCTCCAATATTTCTTCAGATTTTTACTACTTTTCTTTTGATATTTATTTCATTTTTCATAATATTCGTTTCATGACTAGAATATAATGAAAGTAAAAAAAAAAAAGAATAAAAACCTAAATAACACAAAAAGATCTTATTATATAATAAAATTTAAGAGACAAATTTATGATATTGAATTCATTTTTTCAATTTCATTTCATCTCAGAGTAAAAAAAACTTTTTATAATTTTTTTAAACTACGTTAAAGATATTTATGCTAAATAACTTATTTGCCATTATATTTATGGTATGTGATAAAATTTATTTAATGAAAGTTACGAGATTTTTTACATCCGTCGGGAAGTTGCATGCAAATGGGAAAATGAAACAATTTCTTATACTGCATATTTTAGCGGCTGACACAAAATCGTTGATCAGTAATATATTTGTCTCGTAAACCAGTTTAATAAATTCCGATTTTCCAAGGAATTGGGGTTAAGAGAATTGCCTACTATTTGTATGAGGCTTTGAAACGTTCCTTAGGGTAAAATTGTTTATTCCTTTTACGATCCCTTTGCGAATAGGATTCCTTTTCGCTTTGCACCTCTTTACTTTGTCTTTCAGCTCCTCTCTCTCGACGGTGTGATAAGAGTTTTACCAATGAGCTCATTGGATTACAGGTGAAGTTACGAGAACCTGTTTCATTTGCTGTAACATTGGTATTTGTATGGTATAATAATTTTGGTTCTGAACAAAAAAAATAAATAAAAATTTAGAAAACATTTAAGGGCGAAAGTTGTATTGGTAATTTAAAAAATAATTTTCAAAGTTTAAATCCACAGATTATGATTATTTCAAATGGTTTAAAAAATAATATTATGTAAAATAGAATTATATAATTATAAGAAATAATATTATAGTTATTTTTGTTGGACTGAAATTTAAAAAAAGTACTAGCCCAAATGGTTTTTCGCATCTACCGAGCGAAGGTCGGGTAGATTTTCGTTTTCTTTTCACCAAAATTCATTATTTTTTCGGGTTGTCAATAAATGTTACCGTTGCCATTTAAGATTTTTGAGTTGGAGTAAGTGTAGCGGAGAGGGTGGGTTCCACCCCAATGAAATTAATTTTTTAAAAGGATCCCCCCCGAGAATAATATACATGCCTGTAAACAGAAATATGGCACGACTGATAGCTGTTGAATAATAAATGTAACTTTTCAAATGAACACTCAGTATAGGCTTATAGTAAAATAATTACAGTGTACTTAAACACTACCAATTAACAAAATATCCACGAAATGGTTCACCTTAACTATTAATATACTTAATAATAGTAGTATTAATATAACGTACTAGTCGGTTAGCCGTTTAGCCAGGGATTCCACCCCCTTGATACCAGTGTGTTCATTATCCTCAAGGTTGTGAGAACAGTACTGATAAAAAACAATTACAGCATGATCATGTTATAAAAACTATTGAGATTTCTTCAGAGCAACAATTAGGTCAACACAGACTCAAAACTTTGAGTGATCTGTAGTATCCGAGTTTCAAAGTAATCAGCCACCATCTTAAAAATAGTAGTTATACATCCTTACCCATCCTTACGAGTAAAATCGTACGTATCTCGCATAATTCAAAAACAATTAGCGTAGGATGTTGAAATGTTGGACTGTTAAAACATCTAATTTTACACCTTCCGTTTTGATTGCAACCGACTGAACCAAAGTGTCCAAGAAAGCCCAAAATCCCACAAAAATGTGGATTTTGGACATTTTATTAACTGCAGTAATAAGCCCTCATTGAGAACTTTTCAACATATATCATGAGTGATACTTATTTTCATTGGTTCCAAAGTTATAGCCAAATAAAATTTTAATAAAGAAATATTTGTTCTTACAAGGAAAGGCACATAGTTTCGATTCAGACTTCATCTCCTTTTTTCTATTTCAATTAATGTTTTTTAACTTTTTTTTTTTAATACTAATGTGTAGATTTATTAATAATTATTAACCCCTTAATTTAAAAAGTTTTTATAATAATTCAATAATAACAATAAAAAAAATATATATATATGTATGGAAAAAGTCAGAAGTTATTAGTGAAATAAAATTTTATGGACTTTTAAATATGTGTATATGTAATTGGATAGGCATTATTAAATATGTGCATACATAACAGATTTGGTGAAACATCCGATTATATAATGTTAAATTGAAAATTATAATTTAGAATCGTATTATTTTTGGATTTTCGTACAAGGAAGTTACGTGATGTCCACATCAGATTATATATAGTAGCAAAACATTATTTTTATATCAAATGCTGTCATAGGTAAATCATTAGGTTATGTAATCTATTATAGTGCTGGAATGTATTGCATGGTTATGTCTGGACGCTTTGCTATTTTTTGTATACTTGCGTGATTCAGACATGCAAGTCTACTGGATAAATGAAGCTATTATTCTGTTAATGGGGAATGCTTGTAGTGTCCATCTCAATCGGAACACGTTTCCCTGGAGGAATTGTTTCTATTTATGATAATATACTCGGTTTTGTGACTAGGAGCAAATAATTATTCAGTTGATTGAATGGTAATTTATTAATTTTCAAATAATTTTTTTCTTTGTAAATGAGGTTAACTATTTAAGAGTGAAGCAAATACGTACATTAGAATGTTAATTTTTTTTTTTTTTTACTTGGAAAATACCAAGCCCAATCGAGAATTGAATCTTCAAAGTTCTTTGGAAAACCGAAGATCACTAAAAAGATTGGAAGTAATGATAATTTTCCACATATAATTTTTAATTGCATATTAAAATCTTAATACACTGATGTAATCACGTGAATTCATGGTTAAAACTTTCATGAAAAAATATTTGTAAATTAATCAATAGATTATTTTACGAAGAACGTAGTTTTTCCTGGTTGTCACTACATTAAGTCAGCTAATTATAACAGTTATTTTTTGTTTTATTGCTATTTACAGAAGTATATTTACATCTATGTTATACTTTTTCATATTTTACATATCAATTTTTATGTGAAGCATACAAATAACTACATATAGAAAATTTGAAAATTTTTGGTCCAGCTGAATTCCAATTATTAACCCAAATAAAAACCAACATTCAAATACATACAAACGAACAAAATTTCCTCCTTTTGTTGGGTTTCTTGACCTTTCTTAAACTCCTGAGTCCAGCAAAAGTAAAAAAACGATTCTCTTGATATGATTATCATACTTTACTTTAGAACTTTTTTGTATTATTCCATTTCTAATAAAATATGTTACAACTTCCAAAAAAATAAAAATCATGTAAAGAAGGTAGAAAAACTTTTATTTAAAAACTTTCAAAACTTCATTTTACTGCAACTAGAAAAATATTTTTCTCCTCTATCTGAATTCTGTTTCCAAACTTAAGTGGGTTTTTACCTTAACTTTACAAATTTTTAGTTCTAAATAGTAATTATAAATTGATAAATATTTCCATTTCTGGAAATATTTATCATTTACATTTATAATATAAATATTTATCAGAGGGTTGGTGGTAGATCTGCACCTTATATAAAAAATTTTTCTGTTATTTGAATTGAAATCAAATTCAAGTGAAAACTCGGATTTGTAGAAAAAGTACAAATTTACAATAAAATTAATGAGTATTAAGTACGAATGCCGGAGCGGTAAACTATAAAATTTTACTTTACCTCTAAATCCACCCTAAAGAGCGAATGGGTAATTATAATGTTATAGGCCTTCATACATGGGAAAAAGATGGTAAGTTCGAGACTGTACAAGACTGCATTTCATTTACATTTATATGTATCATCCTCTCTCGTCCTCTGAAATAATACCTTACAGTGGTTCCCGGAAGCTAAAAAAACAAGAGAAAAAAAAAAAGAAAGCAGTCTCACAAGGATTTTCTTCTGCCAAGTGTGAGTGATTTTATAATTTACAATACCGTCTCTTGTAAAACAGGATTCACCAGTAATTAGGAAATCGCGATGATGTTCATATTTTTTAATTAATCATCGACAGAATTTCATTCTTTTACCAAAATCAGATATAATTCTCATACACATGCTCTACGGATTGGAGATAATTTTTGCCCTACGTTTCCCATACACGTGATTGCAAAACATGAAAACGATCTGAAAATTTTCAGGTGCTTGAGGTGGGAGATACATGTACCGCATTCAATAATGCTTCTTCAGCACTAGCATTTTCACAAAATTTTCACGACCAGAGTTGAATCGTTGTGATTTAAGCTTACCTGTTTCTCGAACTCGCCTTTCCAAAGCCTCAAAGGTTTTATGATCTCCTACTCTTCGTTCTAGATAATTTTCCCGATATTAACGCACTGCAACCAACCCATTTTTATTTACTTTACCATAGATTAAGGACCTGTCCGTCAACTCTCCAAATTAAAATAAATTTGTGGTTACATTCACTGTGATTGACTGACCGAACAATAATTGCACAAACACAGCTCAAATGAATATTCAAAAGCTAGACACTAAATTGAATTGTTTATCAGCTGTTATTGCCAACCTATGAAAAAATAAAAGTTTTAATATGTTTTTGAAGGATGACTTTCAAATTAATTTTTATAAATTTTAGCATTTGCATATAAATTTTCCTGTTTAAAATCTCATCACTTTTCATTCCAGTTTTTGTGCTTTGTTTTTTTATTAAAACTTAATTTCTTAAATATTTGTTTAATTTTAATAAAAGTTATTTACATAAATTTTCTCAGAATTAAATTATAATTAAAAATTAATTACATAATAAATTATAATAATTAAATTGTTTATTGGTACATGAACAAAGTTATTTTATTCGAAACCTAAAAAAGTGTATTTGCCAACCAACTTTTTTCACGTTTTACTCGATTTTTCTTAAAACTTAAATGAGATAGAGGTTTGAGACCACTTTTATTTAATTTCTTTGATCAGAAACCTCAAAAAGAGATTGAGATTTTAACATTTAGAGTGAAAATTCCAAATTGTCAATTTAGTTTTCTGTTATAGTGGAAAACTGTTACTTGGAAAATAATAAAATTGTTCCTGTTACTTGGAACGGTTACTTCCGAATAAATATTTTGAAAATGGAAGCTGAGAAATGATTTAAACTGATAAAACCGACTTATATCTTGACTAATTATTAAAATCATTTTGGATATGTTAAAACAACTTGTAAACATAAAGATAATTTTTTTTAATTTAACATCTCAATTTTCATGTAATTTTTTTTTTTTTTTTTTGTAAAAGAAGTCTAATGTCTTATAATTGTGAGATTAATTAAAAGTGAACGTTTCTTAAGAATTTTCAATTTTATAAAACAAAATGTCGTTTCGAATGAAAACAGCATTTATTAAAAATCTAAAATGGTTTTTTATTCTTGGAAAAAAGTAATAATAAACATTTTAAAGGAAAATGATGAAGAGTGATCACAAATCTTAAGTATATATAAAGTTTTTTTTTATTATGAAATTGATCTCTTATTTTAAATAATTAATTTTTTACTCTAATTAATTACAAATGTTATAATTTAAATCTTGTATTTATGATGTTTTTTTTTTATTTTTCTATACAGCATAAAAAATCTGTCGGATCGTTTTAGTTTCTATGGAAAAAAATTGTTCTTTCATTTTATGAATTTTATACATTTTTTGTGTTTTGAAATAAATTTGTGTTCATATAAATGTGTTATCCTAATAAAAAAAATGGTTTGTTGCAAAAAAAAAAATATAAAAAACTTTTAAACAGAACTGTATATTTATCAGAACAGTATATTTTTATTTGTATTGATTTGATTCATTTTTTTGATGAAAATGAAAAATGAAATTTCTACACTTTTATCATTTCCCGTCGGGATTTATTTGAAATTGACGTAGTAATAGGTCATAGCTTCTTCACAATATCCTGTCAACATAAATATTATTTGCATTTGATAAAATTAACGTCATTTTGCATATTTTTACTACGACCAAAGTGTTTTGACTTCTGTTTTACTTTCCATTACTCTCATTCTTTCTCTTTTTATCTTTTATTTTCTCTTTTATTTTCGCTCTGTTGATTTTATTCTTTATATATATATATATAGGATATCAGGTTACAACACAAAATATTATGTATTATTCATGTTTTCCGTGTGTAAATATAAGTTGTGTTTCAAATTCGGTGACTAGTGGTGTTTAGATATTTTATTAGTACCAGTGAATTCTTTTACAAAATTATTCAAATAGATAAATTTTTGTATTTTACTAATAAAAACAGATTTATTTACGTTTTTCTAAAATTTTATAATTTTACAAAAAATCATTAATTTATATCTAAGCTACTGTGTAATGAGTAGAATAATAACCATTCATTTGAAATTTATTTAAAATTGTTTTTATTTTTGATATATAGGGGCCGAAATATTGATCGTCTCTTTTACAACTAGTAAAAAGAAAGACACAATTTTACTACCTAAACAAAATTGGTTGATTTTCTACTCATATTTGATTTTTGTCATATCATCTGATTTTTAACATTCTCCTATAACACCACATTTCAAGCATAGGAGCATAGGAGCTAAACACGCTACTAAACAGTCAACTTGAACTCAAATCGAGGTTATGCTGTCTGTATTTTTTTTGTTTAATCTCCGGGACAACCGTTAGGTATATCTTCAGAGGATTAGATGAATGAATTGTAGCATATGTAAAACATATAATGCCTGACCAGGATTCGAACCCGGGACCTCCGGTTGAAAGACCCGAAACGCTACCACTCGCGCCATGGAGGCGGCTATGTTGTCTTTTGTCAATCTTAAATTGACCATAACTCAAGAATGACTCAACCAATTTTCATCAAATTTTTTCATGCACAACTTCAGATGCATTACTACTGTATATCTAAATTTCAATAATTATTTAGTATTTTTAAAGAGTTTTGAGCCGCAAAAAGTTAAAAAAAAAAAAAAAAAAATGGTGTTTTTGTAATCCTCGTACTACAAAACATAAGAAAATTAATTTTTACCTACCAATCCTAGTCATGCAATCGAAAAAACTACCTCAAATCGAGGTTATGTTGTCTTTGTTGACCTGAAACTGAGCGTAACTCAGGAACGACTCAACCAATCCTCATCAAATTTTTACATGCAAAACTTTAGGTATAATACTATAGCATATATACTACAGCATATCAGCATATACTATAGTAGGTATACTACTATAGTATATCATATCTATAGCATATAATGGTATATACTATAGCATATCAACGAAATTGATCTAGCTTTGGAAATTTTCGAGTCACAAATTTTATAAATAGGCCTCTATGAATATATTACACGAGTATATATATATATATATATATATATATAAATAAAATGAAACCACAATCTAAGTGAATGGTATTTTCGTATTCTTCATAACTCAAAACGTAAAGAAAATTCAGTTTTACACCCCAAACCCACCGTGCGGCCGAAAGTAATATCATACTCTTCTTCGAAAAATCGGTAAAAAATAACATTAAATTACTATTTAATATGTTTTTATAAGCTGGTAATACTGATTCAATGAATTTCTTCTTTACCCACTTGCAGAACGATAATTTCTAGTTTAGAACTTTTCCCAAAATTATCTAAGATTTCATTAAAGTTGCAATTATTAATCTTCGAAAAGAAAAACATTATTGTTTTAATACTTTTGTGTTACTCAATCTTTTTTATATAAAAGGATTTTCAACATAGAGTAGAATATCTTAATTCAGCTTTCCCTACAAATATTTTAAATTTATAAATTCATTTTTCAAAGTCAGACACATTTTTTTTTTATTGCACCCACTTATTTAACAAGATTCAAACATTTTTGATTTTTAATATAGACTTTTTTTTATATGGTCGTCAACCAATTGATATTTACGTCATTATTTTGATTTTTATTTAATTACATTTTGACAGCTTTTTTGAAAATATAGTGTCATAAAAATACATAAATATATAAGATTCATATCCTCATATCTTATGCAGTTATCAATTCCTCATTTCATATGCGGTTAAAAATATGACGTGTAATCAATAATATTTTTTTTACATTTTTAAGGCACCACTGACTCATTTTTATTTAAATTTTATTTATGAATAAAATTTAAATAAAAATGAATTCCTTTTTTACTATTGATATTTATGTAGATTAATTCTTTTTTTATTGTTAAAGTAAGAAAAAAGGAGGGAAATAACAGTTCATCCTTTTGTATTTGGAGTTGTGAAAATGAATGATATATAAGTTTAAACATTTTTTATTATTATAATTTTTTTTTCTTTTTGCAGGGTCAGTTCTAATGTTAAGAGAGAAGGGGCTGAATTTCAGTTGATCAGCAAGGTTTTTGGTAGAAGGGATAGATGGTGAAGGGCGGATGATATTTGCGCTGACGCGTTGGACTCCGTACAGTCGAACCTGGTGGAGGGTCTTATCGTCTCCGTACGGAATACTACATTCTGTAACGTTCTGTGCAGCGCGACGTTATCAAAGTACGCCGGTAAACCTCCAGACGGCTCTTAACGATCGTATACACGATCTCTTTATAATATCAACACGCGCGATGATACTCTAATACCTAAATATATCGAATGACAACACAAATTTTAAAATCAAAAAATAAATAATAAAATCTTTACCGAATCATTCTAATTAAACGATATATGAATTAATAACATTTATTTAGTAAATGTATGTTTAACATGTGCCATAATGTCCCTGAGTCTTAAACTGAAGCAGTTCCAACTGGGGAAATGTAAGGGCGATAAAATAGCCAAGGTTACATTTAGAGGTTAGTATTTAAATTATAATTAATTATCACTGTTTTAAAATATAATATTTTCACAAGTTTTTCTTTATTAATTTTTTAATTTTTTAAAATTTTCAACAGGTATTTTTCCATCCTGTAATTCTAATGATATTTTACTTAAGGGTAATCACTATTCATCTTTTTCTATATGAATTCTTTGGAATGCTTTAAATAATGTATAGTATTAAAAATGAATAGGATAACTTTTTTTTAATAAAAAATAATTTCTATTGTAAAAGAAAACGGGTGTTTCAGCAACACAATAGCACATGGTTAGATCTAGATGTTGCTACAGATATATTGAAATTAATATTTGGCATGAGCATAAAAAAATAATTAGAAAAATTTGTTTTGATTATTCTTCTAAATAAATTTTTAATAATGAAAAAATCTAAATTTCTTTGTTTAAATCTATATTCTTGTTTTCTATATTTTATATTCATCACTGATTATAAAAAAAATTTTATTTTTTCATTAATTTAAATAATACATTTTTAAATTGCTTGATTTTTAATACCCATATTTTTAAAATAATAATTTAAAAACAAAGACAATTAAAAAACTCATTATGTTAATGGACATAATGTTTCATAAATCTAGAAATATTAAAACAAAAAGTAAATGTTCTTATGATATCTAGTTCTTATACTTATAATCACATACATCAGTCTTAATTTGAGTAGTTTATACTTATAATCACATACATCAGTCTTAATTTGAGTAATGTATAGAAAAAATATGTTTTATTTAATTTCATCATGAAATGTTATCATTTAATGAAACAAATTAAAAAATAAATAAACTAAAAATCGAATGAGTCTAAAGACTATTTAGAGCATTTAATGAGTAAAGTCTTTTTTTAATGAGTAAGAGTCTAAATCTTACTCATTAAATACGATTCTATTGGTAGATAATATATAGCTTTTACTCTCCCGGCAATAACGATATTTGTTGCTACTATAATTATAATAGGAATGTATATTATAGATCGGTAAAAAAAAATTGGCCTTTTTTGAAGTTTTTACCTTAAGAAGATATTTAAAAAAAAAAAAAAATTAGATTTAAATAAATTGTAAATAATCTAGGAAAAAAATTCCAAAAATCTATTTTTGTCAGATTGACTTTTATGTGTAAGTAAGTATGTATGTTGACCGTATTTTATTTATTAACTCATTAATCCCATTCACCAAAGATATTGAATTTCAGAGACTGATACTACCTTCGAAAGGGAAAGAAGGTTTTTATTGAAAAAATTGAGAAAAGGGTTTGGATTGTTTTGACGGTAGTAGAATTTCAAATTAATAATTAATTAATTTACTGGGATAATTTAACAAAACGATTTCTGATAAAATTTTTTTTCTCAAAATCACAAATTACCGTAATATTTTGTTGAATATTCATCCCCATCCCAAAAAAATTATTTTATATATTTTTTTTTTAAACTAAATCTGCTTCATAAAATGAATTAATTGAAGTTTTAGCATATATACTCGGATTTTCTATAACAAAAGGACTTAAAACCACTATAAAACTGTTTTTCCTACTCAATGGACTACGATAACAAAAAATATTTTTGTAATTAACTTTTTTTTAATGTATTTAAATTTAAATCCATCTCGTAAGTTACGTGTTGCATTTCAAATGTAAAAATCTTAATTTTTTAAAATTTTACTGTATGCCCTTGTGATTGTAGTGTAAGCTCTTACTATACTCTTTAGTATTTCTTGGGAAAAAAAAAAGAATTAGCCAAAATTAAATCTTCATCCTTCCAAGAAAACTTGTTTATTTAAAATTATGGCTGTATCTTTATATTTTTTAAGCTATTAAAAAAAAGTCTTTAAATTTATTATCACCACTTAGTGATTATCTTAAAAATCAATTTTACCTGAATGCTTCTTGGACCATATTTTACTTAAATCTTATTGGACCATGGCGCCCAATAAGATTCTTCTTTGTTAACTAGTACTTAATGTTCACTATTTAAATAGATTGGAACATAAGATTTAGGAAAAATGTCTTCAGAACCATTTGTAAAAAATTGAGTTTTGAAATTGTGCAAATTAACGGTCACACCTATCATACAAAAATACTCGGGATTAGAGTTAAACAATAAATCTGAATTTTTTTTTTTACCTCCGGAACCACCGTTAAGATATATATGAATTATAGCTTGTGTGAAAAATGCCATGCCTGACCGGGATTCGAACCCGGGACCTCCGGATGAAAGGCCGAGACGCTACCACTATATTGGTAGCATGGTAAATGGAGAATCAAAAATTCTTTTTTGTAAATTATTTTATATGAAAAATGACGTCGTTCGTTAGTAATAAAAAATACTGATGAGCTGCAGTTACTCTCCCATATTCCCTCATTTATCGTCAGCACCCATCGATTTTACTTCTGGTGATCATCGGTCCAAATTTTATTACTATTGTAGAAACCTTGGTGAATTGTAAGAAATTTATTTTTGTATAATTTTTAGTTTATTTATTTATTACCAAAATGCTGTTAAGACGCTTATGCTTAATGGCAGGTCTTTTAAGGAAGATTTTAAATTTGATTTCATATTTATTTTATTTAAATAAAAAAGACATTAGGGGGAAAAAATTGAAAAATTTAAATAGATCATAATTTAAAATTCATTGTGTGTGTGTGTGTGTGTGTGTGTGTGCATGTGCATGTTTGTGTGTTTGTGTGTGTGTGTGTGTGTGTGTGTGTGTGTGTGTGTGTGTGTGTGTGTGTGTGTGTGTGTGTGTGTGT
>JAAAKQ030169786.1:0-12518 GCA_010016005.3 Zanna intricata
TGAATTTGGACAGTGTGTTCTTTTATTTATATAATTTAAAATTTACGGTCTTCCGTGCATATGTTCTCTTGAGTCCGATATCTTTGATAAGGACCCAGTCCGTATACTGTACACCTCCAATATCAAAGCGACAATTCCACGATGCCTTAAAATGTGGCTTATAAGTCTGTCTCTCCATTTAACTCTATTTTCCCAAATGCTTCTTTTTTCATCAATTTGCCGCAACACCTCTTCATTTGTCACTTTATCCATCCCATCTGATTTTTAACATACTCATGTAACACCACATTTCAAAAGCTTCTTTCATCTTTCATCTCTTCTTCTGAGGTATTCCGATTGTTCAAGTTTCACTTCCATACATAGTTACGCTCCAAACATATACTTTCAGAAATCTGTTTCTGACTGTTTAAATTAATTTTTAATGTAAGCAAGTTATATTTCTGACTGAAAGCTATTTTGTTTGTGCTATTCAGCACTTTATATTGTTTCTGCTTCGTCCATCTTTAATAGTTCTGCTTCCCAAATAACAATTCAGAAGAATTGTTTTTATATTCAGTGATCCATCTACATTATTTCTACTACATTTCATTACTTTCATTTATTTTCATGCTTATTTGTACTTATTTATTTTCATATGATAGTTCTTGTGTAGGACTTTATCCATGCCATTCATTCAATGTTTCTTCTAAATCATTTTTACTCTCTGCTGGAATTACTGTATAACCAGCAAATGTTGGCATCTTTATCTTTCCACCTTGCACTGTTACTTCGGATCTTAATTGTTCTTTAACTTCATTAACTGCTAGTAATGGGAATAGGACCATCCTTGTCAGACTTCCTCTTTTATTACTTCTTTCTTATGTTTTTCGATTATTACTATTGCAGTTTGGTTCCTGTTAGCAATTGTTCTATCTCTATTCTTGAACCCTAAATTTTTTTAAAAGCTCACCATTTTATTCCAGTCTATGTTATCAAACACCATTTATATATCTATCATGTATGTTGGTTTGTTTTTCTTTAATCTTCCTTCCACTATTAATCTAAGTGCTAAAATTGCTTCCCTTGTCCCTATACTTTTCCTGAAACCAAATTGATCTTGTCTAAACATTCTTCCTCTCTCCTCTCAATTCTTCTAAGGAGAATTGCAGTTAAGATTTTTTATGCATGAATAGTAAAGCTAATTGTTCTGTATTCTTCACATTTATCTGCTCCTGCTTTTTTTGGAATAATGACAATAACACTTTTTTTTAAATCTGCCGGAACTTCCCCTTTTTCGTAAATATTACACACAAGTTTATATAATCTATCTATTGCTTCCTCAGCTGCACAATGCAGTAATTCTGCTGGTATCCAATCTATCCCAGGAGCATTTCTGCCATTCCAACCTTTTAATGCTCGTTAAATTCAGATTTCAGTATTGTATCACCAATTTCATCCTCTTCAACTTCCTTTACCTCTTCTACAACACCAGTATTTAAATTCATTTCCTCGTATAATCCTTCAATATATTACCTATCGACTTTTTCTTTCATATTATAAATCGGTATACCTTCTTCATTTAACATATTATTGGCTTTAAACTTATGTACCACAAAATTCTCTTTTACTTTCCGGTATGCTCCATCTATTTTACCAATGATCATTTCTCATTCCACTTCTGAACACTTTTCTTTAATCCACTCTTCTTTCGCTAATTTGCACTTCCTGTTATAGCAGTTCTTAACTGTCTATAGTTCCTGATAGCTTCTTCATTACTAGCATTCTTATACTTTCTACGTTCATCCATCAGCTGCAATATATCCTCTTGTATCCAAGGTTTTCTACCGGTTCTCTTTGGTCTACCTAAGTTCGCTTTGCTCATTTAAGAATTTCCTTTTTAACTTTCTCCCATTTTTTTTCTATATTTTCAACCTTATTGTTTTTACACAGCCCTCTTGTGATGTTCTCCTCAAAAATGTTTTTCTTTCTCAAGCTTCTCTAAATTTCAACAATACATCTGACACCTTTTCTTCAGGTTTTTAAACCCCAATCTACATTTCATTATCATTAAATTATGATCACTAAATTATGGTCACTACCAATGTCTGTTACAGGATATGCTTTGCAACCAAGGAGTTGTTTCCTAAATCTCTGTTTAACCATGATGTAATCTATCTGATATGTTGCAGTATCACCAGGTTTTTTCCATGTGTATATTCTATTATGATTTTTAAACTGAGTAATTACTAAATTATATGATTTGCTAAATTATACCCAAAACTCAATAAGTCGGTCCCCTCTTTCATTCCTTTTGCCCAGCCTGTATTCACCCGCAATACTCCCTTTCCTTGCCTTTTCCAATGCTTGCATTCTAATTTTCAACTATTATTAAATATTCATCTCCTTTTATGAGTTTAATTGCTTCATCAATTTCTTCAAATACACACTCCACCTCATTATCATCATCACACTTGTAAGCATATAGACGTTAACAATCATTGTAAAGTTACGTTTTGATTTTATCTTTATTACAATGATTCTATCTTGCTAAGCTGTTTGAAATACTCTACTCTCTTCCCTATCTTCTTGTTCATTATGAAACCTACTCCTGCCTGCCCTTTATTTGCTGCTGAATTAAAATCATCAGACCAAAAGTCATTTTCCTCTTTGCACCGAACCTCGCTATTCCTACTACATCTACATTTAATCTATCAATTCTCTTCTTTAAATTTTCTAATCTACCAAACTTTTTTTTAGACTTCTAACATTTCACACTCCGACTTGTAGAATGTTATTTTTTAATCTTCTGGTGACCCCTTCCTTAATAGCAGAGAGTAAAACAGATTTAGAAGAGAAATTGATCAATTGCATGAATAAAGTCCTAAACAAGAACTACTGCATGAACATAAATAACAACAAAATGAAAGTAATGAAATGTAGTAGAAATAATGTAGATGGACCACTGAATATAAAAACAGGAAGAAAAAAGATTACAGAGGTAGGAGAATTGTTATTTGGGATGCAGAACTTTACAAAAAATGGATGAAGCAAGAACAATATAAAGTGCCGAAGAGCACAGGCAAAATAGCTTTCTATCAGAAATATAACTTGCTTACATTAAAAATTAATTTAAACAATCAGAAAAACATTTCTGAAAGTATATGTTTGGAGCATAACTTTGTATGGAAGTGAAACTTGAACAATCGGAATACCTGAGAAGAAAAGATGAAAGATGAAAGATGAAAGAAGCTTTTGAAATGTGGTGTTACAGGAGTATGTTAAAAATCAGATGGGGTGGATAAAGTGACAAATGAAGAGGTGTTGCAGAAAATTGATGAAAAAAGAAGCATTTGGGAAAATAGAGTTAAAACGAGAGACAGACTTATAAGCCACATTTTAAGGCATCATGGAATTGTCGCTTTGATATTAGAGGTACAGGTAGATGGGAAAAATTTTGCAGGCAGGCCACGTTTGGAATATGTAAAAAAATTGTTAGAGATATAGGACATAGGAGGTATACCGAAATGAAACAATTGGCACTAGACAGGGAATCTTGAAGAGCTGCCAAATGACAAAAAAAAAAAACTATTAATGCTCATTGTTATTATAATTATTTATATTATATAAAGAATGAAAAATCATAATTTCCTTTACAAATAATATACTAAAATCTTAATACTGAATTCTTCTATTTTGTGTGTAGTAGAAATTAGTATAGAAGTACAAATATTTATAATATTTCAAGGCTTTTCTCTTTTACATTTAACCGTACTTTACATACATTTTACCATTTTATTACATATAACCATTTCTCTTTAAAATTCTTCACATATTTCTTCTGACAGTTTTCTAACTGATATAATAACATGAATGACTATCAATAAAAATAAATTTGAATAGGGTCTAGAATACCGTCCCACAGCATTGATCCGAAGGCATTGCGGACGTTCAGAAGCACTAGCATAGGTAACCTCCTTGTCCACGAGATGCCTCGTCACACCCCTTCCAGCCAGGTTACCACCTTGAAGATTGTTTGGATCATCAATCTGCCCGAGAGGTTGATAGCTGTCAAACCCGATATCCGTGTCTACGTTTTGGCAGGAAAACAAGATGTGCTTCCTTCCATCACGCAGGAAATGTCTTTGTTCCTTCCTGCAATGTCGAAGACATTCCATGGTATCCGTGGAACCAGGCCCTTTAGAACCGTGGCCGGTATCCCGTCAACCCGGGATTGGGATTGGGATTGTTCCTGAACTGGTTGACACCCGCTCTTTGAACCCGTCCGAAACTCCCGCACAACAATGTCCACCTGCCTTGCAGTCAGTCTGATAGGCGGACCAAGGCCTCGCGGACGGAAGGAGGAGCCCCATAAGTCTAACAAGGTCGTGAGGTGAACATTGGCTGTGTCATCAGCCAGTATCCTCCATGAACAAAACCCGTAATCCCATCTCCCATCCAGGACTGAGATCCAAAACTGAGATGTGGCCCCTGTCATTGACGCAGTAAAGCTTTAACCTCTGCAACATATCTGTCAAAACTTCACCTTGCCGGTTTGTGTACCTGCTACCAGCCTCCACGACCTTGCAGTTGAAATCGCTTCGGAGGATAACTTTCATCTAAAGCCGACACATTAACGCCTCATAGGCATCCAGGTAAAAATTTGGCGTTATGTAGGCATCCACGACAACCGCCTCCAGCAGTTCGATGGATATGATGCTGCCATCCCAGCCTGTCGCTGATGTCTCTCACTGCAACGTCTGCCATCCTTTGAAACACCAACTGCAACAGCGGCCACGAACTTGTTGGGCTCACTTGTTATTAGGATATCCACCTGGTACTTCTTAGCTAACTCCTCCATAAGGTCATAGGAGAGCGTGGTCCAGCTACCATTAGACAGCAGCAGTCTCAACATGTCGATCATTGGCATGCCCAGCCTCCAGTGTCCAATCTTCCACATTTGTCATTCCTGGGTTTCTAACAGTTATTAACCTTATGGCCACTGCCTCCACACTTATAACAAAAATCGGATCTGTCAGGCCCACGACACCCCACGCTTCTATGTCTAGAGCCCCAGCATCTGTAGCACTTGACATCATTCTTCATCAACTCTACCCTGCTGGAATGCCAAACAACCTTGATCCGTCCCTTATCAGCCAACTTTGTTAGAGCCGGATGGTGGCTTTGAGAATATCTTTGTCCTTCAAAGACAAGAATTTGTAGGGACCTGGGAGCCTACCACCTATTGAATAACTGCTACGACCTTCTAAGTGGTAACTAAATCCAGGTCTTGTAATACATAAGGACGCCAACCGTACCTCCTTGTCACCTACTGTCACACCGTGCATGCCGAGCTTCCTCTTGAATGTCCTCGTGTTTGAAGTCCCTAATCTCCATAGTGTTGGGATGGCCCTTTCTAACATATAAAATATCCCATGGTAGGTCGTCTCAGATAACTCGTTTAATATGTTTAAAGAGATTGCGTAACTCATACCTTTGCCAACCATAACAACAGCTGTCTTCGGGACTCTGGATACCGATTCCTTAGGTGTTTCAACATTAATAATGTAGAGAAGTAGCCAATCTTAGGACTTAGCCTCCCTCCTCACCCAAAATTCCAGCATTTTCTGGAAGCAGTTGCCACTCTCCACCCATTTGATCTTATTAATTTCTACCATCAGATAACTCAGCAGATCTGTGTTATCATGCTCTACTGCAACCACACTGACCCTGGTCACATTAGAGTTCAAGTCATTCAGATAGAAAATTTTGCTAGGGATGACAGCCGGAGTTTAATCTCCTACACACACTGGGCGTGTAGTCACATAACATGTTGACATAAGTATTCCTCTTAGCCGGACCCTGGTTGAAGGGAAGACACAGCACCCTTCAGTATCCTGTGCAGGGAGGTCACTCCTGATGTCAACTCTCGATGTTGGAAAAAACTTCACTCAATCAAACGCATACAGAGTTATTTCATTGAAGATGCAATGATCTGGTTGTCAAACAAAGTCCTTTGGTCCATGCTGCAATTTATGGAGGAGCCATACATGGAGAATATCTTAAGAAGCAACTCCTGTTACAGTTGCTTCAGGGAAAAAACTGTGCATGAACTTTATGTCATGTTATTGCATTGAAAAAATTTAATTTTTGAGAGTCCGCCTTTCAAATAAGACTCCATGCAAAACTGCTTTATCAGCTGAATGTAGCTGATGTGGTTACATACAGTGCGTCAGAGGCATAGTTGGATTATAAAGGAACATTAAAATATCGTTCCAATACATGCCCTTATATGACCATTAACTTTCCTTCAGTTTTCTTCAAGTACCAAACTGATGAAGTCATGGAGGGTATCAGGGTAAAAAAACTCTGTGTGGTCCTCCTGATCTTCACCTAAACACCAAGTAACTATACACTAGTATCATGTAACTAGTAGTCAATCACTATTGAGGGCAACACAGTTAACCAGATTAAAATTTTTAACTAGAATTTTAATGTTGAGAATCTTCTCAACAGACTCTTCGATCACATGTTTTATCACAATGATAATATTCCAATGATGCTAAGTAAGATTGCTTGCATGGCTGTCGACAAGCAAAAGAACCAAAGGACTATAGGCAGCCACTGCTATTATTGTTTCCTTGATGTAAACATTAGTGAAACTGTCAACTATGTTTGCTCTTGCAATTCATAATCAGAATCAACTGGAGATGTAGTCACAACTCGAGAGGAGTTTATTATTATAACTGATGGAAAATCCTGTAACAGGATTGCTGACATTTTCAAGCAACCTGTAGAGAATCCCATTATCCAGAGACAATTATCTCCATAAGTTTCTTCAAAAAAATCAATTTCTCCCCAGTTTTTACCGATGATTTTTTCACAATTTTTTCACCGATGTCAAAAGAGACCAAGATCAAAAATCTCTTTCTCAGGTTAGAAACCTTCAAGTTTAAGAATTCCATTTTAAAATGCACTCAAAAATTAAAACGTTTCTTAAGATTGTAAAATGAAAAAATACATTTTTGAATAAAAATACTAAATATGACTGTTTAAAAGTAAAATGCAGGGTGACTGTATAATAGAAAACATAAAAATTATATAAAAGACTGTAAAAAATTGTACGTTTATAGTTCAAAATTTCAACTGTGAAATGCAGTCAAGATTTTCACTGAGCTAGAAAACTGATCCCTACTGAGAAGACACATCTGCGCTGTACAGAGTACAATCAATGATTGAAATTAACCTACCTGATATACAGCAATATTGTTCTCAAAAACTTCTTTCTGTGTATGTAATTTTTCACATTTGGAAAAATTCTGTTATTATTATTACTCAATACAAAACTTATAACTTTCTTCTTAATTTTACTGCCTTGCTGATTGAATGTGGTTTTTTTTTTTTTTTTTTTTTTTTTTTTTTACCTCCGGAACCACAACCACCGTTAGGTTATATCTTCAGAGGATGAGATGAACGATGTAGCATGTGTGAAAAATGCCATGCCTGACCGGGATTCGAACCCGGGACCTCCAGATGAAAGGCCGAGACACTACCACTCTGCTACGGAGGCATGTGGTGAATGTGGTGAAGCCTATATGAACAACAGCAATGATTTTGAAGGACAACAATGTACATTTGAACAGACAATTTATTTTTCCTCTGACAAATGTCTTATTTTATATATCCTTTTGTCTTATTTGTCTCCTTATGTCTTATTAATCCTTTCATAAATTCAAAATTAATTTATAAAAGGATTAAAAATGACAATGAAATAAGATTAACCTATAACCATATTGATCAACAAATTACCCAACATTAATGAACTTAAAATAGAAATATAAAAGAATAGATACATATGTACAATAATACTCTTGATACTATTTTCATAATTGCTTTTAGTCTTTTTTTTTATCATAATCAAAGACTATTATAATCATTCATACTACAATCAAGGACAGCAGTATATGAAATGATGTAGACCCAATAGAATAACATTACAAGAGGAATCCATAGAGACTGTCTAAATAGTGGTGTTCTATTGACAGTTTGTTCAGTCATTCAATGATCAATGGCTAAATTCTGAGAAGGATATTTATTAGACATGATGCCATCTATAACTTTTAAAATTTTATTGAGAAATAAGGTGCAAATAACTGGCTAAACGAAACATGAAAAATTCCAGTATTGTGAGAATTTCTTAGGAAACATTTTTATTTGTTCTAAATTTTATATTGGAATAGTCGAGTTCTTAATTTTTTTTCATGCGTTAATATATTTATGAACTATTTTTTTCTATATAAATCCTTTAAATATTTAATTTTATGATATATAAAAAAAGCAATTTTAAATGATTGAAGTTCCCACTCATTAAATCAATCTTGTTACTATATATTCTACTGGTACAGTTTGTGGTAAAGCTTATGTCCTACTTTTTTAATAGTACCTATTATATATTATAGTATTCATAATATAAAGTAGTTCAGTAGCTTAATTTTTATCAATTTAACTTTTTATTTATGTTTATTTTATTTATTTGTTAATTTTTTTTCTTCAAGTATGATTTTGTTATGATTATGATTCAGAATTTAATATACATTCTGCCCTATCTATTGTGCTGTATAAAATTTGTACCAAATTCAGTCTGTATTATTCTGGCATGTATTTATCTGTCATTGCAGCTTTTATTTCACCATAATTTTATAATTTTTAAAAAAGGACTGGCAGTAATTATCCACTTTAGCAACAAAATTCATTGCTGTGATCAAAAGTACTTTTAAGTTGTTTGGATTACAATTTTATTAAAATATTTTATTATTTATGTCTATAAAATCCACAGGATTAAATACACTTTCAAATTCAGTGAAATATGAAATTAAGACAAATTCGTTGCTACAAACTCATCCTATAGGAATATCTTTATAGGACTGAAATGTAATTTATTTATTTATTGTAATTGAAAATTACATATACAACTTTATTGAATATATTTATTCTTGCCGCAGTTACGCAAAGAAAAGTTAAGCACTTACCTGCGAGTTCATATCAGGATGATATGAACCTTATAACAGGATGATTATAATAAAAGAACTTATTAAAAATAATATTTAATTAAATAAAAATATGTGATGCATAGAATAAAAATAAACATAAAAAATTTCAATAGAAAAATTAAGTTAAATAAAATCTACTTAAAAAAGAAAAGATACATAGAACCAGAATGTAAAATTATTTAAATTTACATTAAAAACAAGTAAAATACAATAAATTCATAATCTAAAAATGTAAAAAAATAATTTCATAATGGAAAAATAGAAAAAATAAAAAATACATTATAAGATAATGTACGATAAGACTACAAGAAATATTAATAAGATAAATGAATACCATTATGAATTTATACATCACACTGCATTCAAACAATCACAATTTTACACATGTTGATTTTTTAATATTAAGTATATTAATTTATTTTGTTTTATACTTATTCATTATAATATGTTAAATTTTTTGTTTAGTGTGGATTATTTTTGTATTTCAATTTGGTATCTTAAAATACATATTGTGTTTCACCCATTCATTTATTTATTTGATTAAATTATTATTTATTAATGGACGTTAAAATGATTGAGGATTTTGTTAAAAAAATATACTGCAGTAATATCAATTTGTCTACCATATCATTTATAACCCTGATATACCAAGAGCTGCTCTAATTAAATATTTTAGGAGCATAAATATTTTATTAAGACGGGTATCATATGTTCCTTCCCATATCTTGATTCCATATTGAAAAAGTGAATGAGCATATGCAAAATGCATAATTCTTATTATTTCAAGATCTTTAATTTTGTTCATTTTGTAAAAAAATATGAATAAGGCATTTTAGTCTCTATGTTAAATATCGCACGTGGACATTCCACTTCATATGATCATCCAATATTATTCTGAGATATTTTATTTACTTGACTTCGTTGATTGACTGGCAACGGCAGTTACTATTTATCGATTTGCTATTCTTTACTAAACATGTATATAGTTTTGTTTAAATTCATGAGGGGGTTAGCCGGTTTTATTTAGGTTGAGTAAGAATATGGCTTTCAACCCAAGAGTTTACCATATGTAATCTACGAATAGCGCTCTTATATACTTATCCCTTGCCCGAAAAAACCAAAGCTGTATCATCAGCAAAAGATATTGTGGTATGTTGGAAGGTTCAGTTTTAAAAGATCGTTGATATATATTATAATAGTAATGGGGAGAGAACAGTACTTTGTGGTTGTCTGAAGTTTGAGGTTTCCTGTGTTTAAAGTCAGAATTTGAGTTCTATCCTTAAACAGTTATTTTACTGGTCATCTTACACCGCAATTATTTAGTTTATGAATTAAAATTTTGTGAGGAATTGTCAAATGCCTTAGCTAAATCGAGGAACAATGCTACAGACTTATTATTTTTATTAAAATTATCAGTAATTATTTAGTTACATATAAAACTGCATCATTTGTTGATTTTCCAGATTGAAACCGTACTGATTTTTATGAATAAAATTATTTTTTATCAAGAAACTTTATTACTCTGTTTTTTAATATTTTTTCAATTATTGTAGTAAATTTACTTAACAGACTTATAGATCTGTATTTTGTCAAGTTATTTTTATCTCCCGAATTATTTATATATTTTGGCTGTAAATTAAGTAGGGAAATATCCTTCAATGAAACAACTATTTATTGTGGGTTCAAGTGGTTTTATTATATAGTTACTTATTTCTTTTAAGCAAGAAGCATTAAAGCCAAATTTTTTTTACATTTAATATTTCAATAATATTTGTTGGGTCAAGAAACAGGTATTATTGGGTCCAGAAAACAGGGTAGGGTTAACAAAAGTGGAAAATTTAAGTTATTTGTATTTTTTAATATCACATTTGTATAATTTTCTCCTAAATTTGTTATGTATTTATCTAATTTATTAAATTCAATTTTCGGTTATATAATTTTTTTTTCAAATTTAATATTTTGTTAATTTAATCCCACTTTTCTTAATATTTTTACTTAGTTTGAACTTATTAATCAATTTCTGCTTTCTTTATTATATTGTTTAGTGTGTTCCTATATTTCTTATAATAATCTTTAGTTTTGTATTAAAACTAAATAGTTATTTTAATAATTTATGGTGCATTCTATCTCTTACTTTTATAGCAGTTATCATGCTCGGAGTGATCCATGGTTTTAGTGGCTTATTTTTATGTGATATTTTAATAATTTGTATATGTTTAAGTAGTCAGTAAGTTTTACTAATATATCTATACTATCTGGGTTATCATTCCAGTAACTTTTATAAACTTAAACGTAAAAACTTTGAAGATTTCACTTAAGACTTAAACTTTTATATCTGACTACATGCAAGTTGTATTGATTATCTCATATTGACATAATAATAAAATACAATTTTTATTCAAGGTAAAATTAAAATACTGTTTAAAAAAAGAATTATAAAAAAAAAATTTTTCCACTTACATTTTATCATCTTTTTCTGTTCGTTTTGGAGCTCTTTTCAGTCTTCTCCTGCCTTTCTTTGACTTTCCCTTTCTGGTATATCTCACTTCTCTGTTACTTTCCCACCGATACCTGTAGCAATAACAGATATATTATATATCCTTGCACCTACAATAGTTTTAATAAATTATATTCATAATATAAATCTTTGGTAATTTAAACAAGTGAGAACAGAATTTTACAAATAAAGAAAAAATATCAGTGGTTTAATTTTTACCAAAATTTCAGTTATTGCATAGTTCTCGAAAACCCGAAAAATATTTGGCAAGATATTTTTAATAAAAAATTTTTTTTGCGAATTCAATTCAGGTTTTTATAAAATGATTCTATTAATCCATATGATTGTTCAAAAACTAACTCTAATTTTTCCTCTTTTAAAATTTATTTTATTTTTACCTGTACAATGTAAAAAGAAAATAAGACTAGAATTACTACTTATAGTTGTGTTTTGTTTTTTCACATATCCAGCATGATTACAATAAATAAGTACGTAAAAAAGTATTTTAATTTAATGAATAGAGATATTTTCCCAATTTTACCTGAAGCAGTAATATTTTATATTTCAATTTATTACAAATTTCTATTCAAGTGGCGATAATTATATTGCTTTTCAATAATTTAAAATAATTACAGTACCTGCTTATTTCACTAATTAAATTACTACTATTACTATTGTATACAATTATCATGACACTCACTTAATTCAGCACATGTATTACAGAATGTAAACAGTTTTCATTATATGTTTTGATTATAATATTTTCCACCATTGCAATAAAGCTACTTATCATAAAATTAAATCTAATTTCATTATGAAAAATAAAGGCTAATTCAAATTGTATTGGAAATGAAGTGCAGTTAAATTATAAACCTTTAGTTCAAAGTTAAAACAAAAAGACCCCGTTGCCACCCCTCCCTTTCCCCCTGCTCACTCTCTCTCTCTCTCTCTTCCCACAAATACCCACACCCACCCATAAACACAACCAAAAACAC
>JAAAKQ030169797.1:2188-12517 GCA_010016005.3 Zanna intricata
GTACCTAATTGTTTTTGAGTTATGTGAGATACAAAGGTACGTACGTATGTACAAACGTCACGCCGAAACTAGCCAAAGTTTATTAGCCAAAGTCATTCAGGGTGGGTCAAAATGGATATTTCCGTTGAAATTTGAAATTTCTCGCGATTACAATACTGTAAAAAAACTTTTTAAAATTGTATTTTTAAAATAATAAATTTACTAAAATAACTTAATGCCAGATCGAACCTGATGGAAGGTACTCCCAATTAAAAAAAAAACTGGGAAATTATTTTTTAAATTCCGACTTCAATTTATTTAAAATCAATATTAGTGAATTTTAGTGAATAGTGTAATCATTAAAATAAAAACCCTGATGCATGATTTCTCAAATTTCCAAAAAGTCGAAAACATTTTAAGAAACCGTGATGCTAATTTGCTAATATTAAACATTTTGGTTATTGCTTTCTTTTATTAAGCTTCATTAAAAATTCATTAAGCTTCATTAAAAGATATAAATCATTAAAAAAATGAATTGCCTTTTTTTTACTGACGTCTTTTTCACTTTAATTTTTTTTTTTAAATTATTTATTTTTAAGAAATTTTCTTTTTTGTAATATGTAGTCATAGAATGTATGATTTCAGGTGTGAAGGTACAGGTGAGTGAGCTACACTCAAGATATAAAAAGAGCTCTGAGTGAATAATATTTTTTCATTATTATTATTATTATTACTAATTTCAGAAGTCGTTGCATATGAGTGACACCAGGTTTAATCAATAAATTTTGATGATTATCGTTTGACTGCAATTAATCATATTTTGTTGGCATAAGAAAGGCATTTATTTGACGGTATGCATTCTTCCTACAATCGAAAAGTAGGGAAAGAATAAAATTTGGAAGGTAACAAAACAAAATATATATATTAATGGATATATATATATATATATCCATTAAGTATTTAAAATAACTTTGACATACTGTTTGTAAAGTTTTAACTTATATTGTATGTTAGTTTTTGATTTGCTTTACATTTCTAGATAGATTAAATTTTAGTTAAGTTTGTAGTTTAAATTATAACCATCATTTCAAACTAACTACGAGGTAAATTTATTTACAAAGTTAAATGTAACTTGTAATGTTGGAGTAACGTTATATTAATTTAATAGTTGAATAATATCATATTGTACTATCAGCTAACTACAGTTGCTTCGTCTGTTTTGTTATAAACGGAATCAAAACTAAACAATATTGTAGTATATATTGCTTAGCTAGATAGATTAATCGTGTTCTGTTTACCGAACTAATGTAATAAGATGAATGTATAAAATATATATAGTCATTGTGTTACGTAGAAGAAGACAGGTATCATATTTCAATGTGACACAATTATATCAAAGGATGATAATATTACACTTTCACCTACAGTAAAGTTTAGTTTCAAACCTTTTAAAACAAGTTGAGGTCGTCCAACTTTTAGTTGAAAATATAACTTAGTTTATAAACATGAATGAACATAGGTTTAAACATATCATTGAACATTTTTCCTACATATATAATAAAAATTAAACACAAATTTATACTAATGATAATTCTAATATTTTTCTTTTTTTTATTCTTGATTCCTTTCTTATTTTATTTTGTTGGCGAATATAACTAGAATACCTATATTAAACAGGAAAGTACAGTGATCATGTCAGAAATGCGGTATCGGGTTTATTTTTATAAATCTTTACGTTTTAGGGCCTAAGAAGTTCATCTTGATAAAAAGGAAAATATGTATCTAGATATGTACGTATCTATTTTGCCTTATATCTTAGGATTCACCCAACCGATCTTCTTCAAAACTGGCTTAAATATTTCTATATATGAGGCACATTAATTTTTTTTTCAAAATTCGTTATGGGTCGCAAAAAAAACCAATTTCGATTTTATTCAGAGATATTTTAAAGAAAACTTTATTAAAGCAAATTTGTTACCTACAATGCAAATATAAATAATAAAAAATTTTATAAAAAAAATCAACTCTCACCTCTTAAAATTGAAATGTGTTTTTTGTTCAGACGAACTGTTTGGACACTAAAACAACGATTTGTAACGAACCCGACACCACATTTTTTTATATGATCACCATAATTTTCCGTTTAATATAGCTATTCTTCTTGTAATATATTCGCTGAGAGATTAAAATATTTATCAAACGTCTTCTTATATTTATAAAAAGAAAAAAAAAGAAAAGGTGTAATATTATCCCACTTTCATAAGTAAATTTATTATTTGTTTATTTTAATTTTTTAATAAAAATTACTGTACACAGTTGTGTATAGATGTATATTTTAAAAAGTATAAAAATCAACAAAAATATCCATGCAACCAAATTTCATTTCATCAGTTCACATAATATGAAGGTCATTTTATGTGAAGCCAAATAGAAGAACTCAACGTTATAAAATACAAATAAACAGATATAACAGCACTTTTACTGACAAAATTATACAGAAAATAAATAAAAAAAGGATGAAAGCAATATAAAAAAAATCGCATTATCAAAAATAAACAAAAATTTAGAGAAAATAACTCATAAATTTAAAATAATCACCGATGTCCACAATGCTTACAAAAACATGTCCACAAGCTGCCCAAAATGTCACACATCCATATTGTTAAACGAGTGCCCACAAAGGAGTTTAATCTATTTAGGGTGTATGTATGTCATTTCCAAGATATAGGCAACGGGAATATTATAGTACGTGAGCATTTTAATCAAGTCATATTGGTTTAAAGCTTTCACAAATCTAATGGCAATGGTCCGAAATTTAGGGGTTCCGCACTCCACTGTCGTGTAGTGATCTGCACTGGCCGGACATCCTAATTTTTTTTTTTTTTTAATTTTTTTGGCAGTCATGTTTTTTCATTTTTAACAGATTTAAAACTGTCTACATAAAGTACACAAAATTTATAAACTAAACTGTTCCAATTACACAATGATTTATTTTGTTCAAACCGGATGAAGTTTCAAATAAAGTAGTCATAAACACTTAAAAGATATACACCGTTATATGAGGTCAACCTTTGCCCACCACCTCTTAGACTCAGATCCAAATCCATAAAATAGGCAACAACTTCGATGATCTACAAATGCAAAAAAAAAAGAACATCTTAACATACTTGAACGTTACTTAACAATATAGTAAATGAACAGACACAACTCAAATCTAACATACTACTATTTGATCACATTTACTTGTCTCCTAAAAAAAAAAAAAAAAAAACTACTGGCATGACACCTGTGTAATATCAGCACTGAAGATGTTTGAAAACATTTTCAAAACCTTTTGTTATTAAATTTGTTACAGTTTATCTTGTTATAAAAATAGTAATTAAAATAAAAGTATTAGATATTAGGAAATTCAAAGGGGGTATTTTTTTAGATGTATTAATTTGCTTTCATTAAGTGATAGGAATAAATTAATGATAAAATAAGATGTATTAAAAAAAATATATTTTTTTAAACATCACGCTTGATTTTTTCAATAATATCACGCACATTATTAAGCGAGATATTAAGATTTAAACTAATAAGAAATGATACAAAGCGATTAACATACTGAAGATTAATTGGTACTGAGATTATTTTGTCATTTTAATTATTACATTTTCTTGTTTCAATGTACAGACTAACAATCTCATTCATAATTTTTACAATAATAAGTGTTCTAGAAGAATAAGAAAACCCCGTTATGTTTCATTGTTCTATAATAAATTAATTAATTCTTTGCATTTACAGATAGAAATCAATTTAATTAGATTAGCTTATATTATAAAACAATAATGTTAGACAATTAATTGCTTTATACCATAAATGTAGTTTATAATTTTTAATTAAAAAAGGTGTCATAAAACAGTTTAACATTATATATCTCTTGTTATTATTATTTTAAATATTTAAATTATGTAATATATTATTTAGTAACAATTTTTATAAATAATAATTGTTGTTATTTATCTTAACACAAATATTACAAATAGTCCATTATATAACCTGTATTAATATACATTAAACCGATCAAGGTTATCTGATTTATTGCTTATTTATAGTTGAGATATCATTAAATTAATATAATAGAAATATATTATCAGTAAAATAATATATCCTGAAAATATATTACACTCGTATATACTATAATATATTATATATACGGTATAATATATTATACCAGAAATCAGGAGTACTTAACATTTTATGAAATAAAATAAATTAAAAGCTCAAGAACCTTTTGCGTCTTAAATCTTGAACTAAATACGCATTTCGATTTTTAAACAACCATCATCAGTAATTATAAAGGAAATAAAATATATAAGTTTATATAATAAGAAATATATTAATGATTACCTATTTCTATAAAATAAAATTAAAAGAATATTTAAAAAGAATACAAGATTTTATGAGCAGTCCAAATTGAATCGGTATTTGACCAAATTGAATATATCAGTATATTTTACAATATAATGCGTACTATTTAAATTCTTCAAATCAGACAGACTCTCTATATGTATAAAAGAACATGCCCTGACTAACTGACTCATCAACGCCCAGTAGAAACCACTGAAGATAAATTAATGAAAATTTCTATGCACGTTCTTCTTACGGTGTAAATGCACACTAAGAAAGAAGTTTTTGAAATTCCGAGAATAAAAGTTTAAAAAGGTAATATATATTAAGGTATATATATATATTATTTTTTTTGTTTGTAATTATCGCTAAAAAATGAAAATATTAACTTGATTTTTGGTGTGTGTAATCTGTAAGAGAATATATAAAAACCAGTTTTTAGATATTTTCAAACTCCGAGTTTAAAAGGTTAAAATGGATTTTGATTTTTTTTTTTTTGAAATCTGGCAATTTTTTTAATTTATCGGTAAAAGAATGAAGATTTCAACTTGATTTCTTATTTTTTTTATTTTAGTGTGTGTAATCGTCATGTGGAAATCTTAAAAACCAATTTCTAGATTTTTCGAAATTTGACCTTCAAAGGGGTGAAGAAAGGTAAAAAGTATTTGAATAATGATTGCAAATTTTCCCCATTTCCGATTATACTAGACGAAATATTCACTAGATTGGGGCTTGAAAATATTCTTCAGATAAATATCTAAAAACCATTTTCGGTTTTTTTGCAGTTTGATTTTTTAAGGGATGCGACGTTGTACAGCGCGGTGGCTCAACCAACACAGCCACTGTTACTGTATAAGCCACAATAAAGCCAATAAAAAAGATATAAAAAAAAAATTTATAAGAGAAACGAAGTACGCTCACTTCCTAGTGGTGTTGGCCACGTAATGCAAAGAACTGAGCAAAATACCTTTTTACCCTACAAAGGACGAGTAACCTGCTATAACTGCTATTTCCAACATGGAGGACGAATTTTCTGAATTAAAACCCACATTCTTCAGATAACTCAAAGTTTCGAGTCCTGTGTTGACTGAAATGTTGCTCTGAAGATATTACAATTATATGTTTTATAAATTGAACAGGCTTCATCTATTATTATTATTTTCACAATTTTAAGCCTTCCGGACCACCGTTAAGTATTGATTTAGGATATGAGATGAAATGGTAATCTTGTAGCATGTGAAAATGCTATAAATGATCGGAATTCGATCCCGGGATCTTCGGATGAAAGGCCGAGATTCTATCACTTGCGCCACGTAGGCTGCAATCTGTTCAACTAGTGAATAATAAGCAACCCCCCTCCCCACACACTGTCCAATGAAATAAGGATCTTATGTTTGACTTGTAAATGAGGCGTAGTCTTGTACAGACTCAAGCAAACCATTCCTGAGACGTATGGTTAATAGAACCTGTCACCAAAATACACCGGTATTCACTGTATAGAATTCAGATCCGTATAAAAGCAACTAACCTTTGCTAGGATTTGAAGCTCAGAATCATTGACTTCGAAAATCAGCAGTTGAACAATTGATTTGCAACGAGGAGTTTATCACTAGATCAGTCCGGTGGCTAGAATAGAGATAATGATATAGAGAAAACCTTAAAGAATGGTTTTATTACTGAGAAAATCGAAATGAACCTTGTATCTTTAATAAATTTTCGTGGGAATTGTTGACAACATGGCAACGAATATACTTTGAATATGTATATATACTTGTGCAGTAGTGTAGTATTATGGTAGAAAACAACTGGAGAGATAGTAAAGCGAATAGAAGAGAAGAAGAATTTAAAGCAGAATCTTTAAAAGAGACAAACTAGGTCGGTGGACCATGTATTAAGATATCCGGATTTAATTAATTTTTTAAATCAAAAACGTGTAAAAAAACGTTTCTTTCTGTAGAGAAAGTCAATCAGTGAAATATATAAAACTTATAATCGAGGATATAGCATGTGGAAGTAATACGTTAAAGTTAAAGAGGTTAGCGCCGAATAGAAAGTAATGCAGAATAGCGTCAAATCGATCAACCGATTATTGAATCCGAAATAAACAAAAATGAAAAGAGAATTTGGGGGATTTATAAGTCATCTGTGACATTAAACATGTTTTTAAGAATATTTTCTGTTTTATATTTAACTTAAAAATAAAATTTAAGCGTTTGTTTGTAATATTTTATTTTTTAAAAATAAAACAAAGAAACGTTAATAAATAATTTAAAAACGAAAATAGCTCTAAGAAATCGGGAAAACAAAATGTAATGGACCTATCGTTTAAACATGTTAAAAATTAAGGCATTTGAAAACGGGTCCACATAAAGTAATCGAAATCACCATTTAGTCGGCCATCTCGACCGAATTCATCTTTCGTCGACTCATAGATTTATAGTCCAATTGTGAATCCATGCCCTATTCAAAGCAATAGGACAGCTTTATAACGGTTTTGAGCCCAGCAGCAACCGAATTCACTGCGTTCAACAGACGATTTTGAATCTTCTGAAGACGATTTTTTTTAGATTAGTTATGGATGTTTTATTAAATTTTGACTTAGATTTTTTTTTTTTTTACTATTCATATTTGATTTAGATTAATTTATCTCAATGTATAAAAGTTTACATATAGGGAGGAAATTTCAGACAATTATCATAATTAATAATTTATTTATTATGGTATTGTCATAGAAAGCGTTACAGGATACGAGAAGGGAGATAATTAAAATATTTGTAATAATAACTGTTCAATTCATGATAGCCAATCATTTACAACGTTATGACCATCACGTATTTAAATATTTAGCCTTATCATAGGTTCAGTGTACCGTTATTGATTTATTATTATGTAAAACCTTTAGATGAATAGAGGAATTTTCAAACGTAATGATAAAAAAAATAAGAAAAAAATCACGTGTCAAATCTGTTGCCATATGAAAAGGTATCGAGCTATTTACTTTTAATATCATGACGTCACAGAACGATCCTTTTTATTTTTTATGTGAATACAAGAATAGATTACTTCGAGGAAAAACCCAGTTGGATAACACAAAAAAATTTATCATCACAGAGTTTTATACAGTATATTACACTTATTGTTACTATTATTTCTTAACAAAAGATAAATAGTTAAGTTTTAGATAAGGTAAAATTAACTTACCTTTTTTTTCTTCGTTTTAATTGTAATAAATGTAATATATAATTTTACAGTCATTTAAAGATGAATATGCAAAAATATATTTCTAATTGTTTTTAAATTATATTTCAAGTCGTGTAACATTAAATACGTAATATACAAAATTACTTTCTTTTATCATTATCATAAATTTTATTATTAAAATTAGTTGTTTTTTTACATTAAGAAGCTCTAGAATAATTACAATATTGGGTTTTAAACATCATTCCTCATTATATCCTGTTCATCATTATTCAGAATAAAAGAATTGTTATTATAAAATAAATTGTTATTATTAAAGTAAAAAAAAAAAAATCTGATATGGACACCACATAACTTCCTTGTACGCCTATTTGAAATGCATAAAAACAGTTTTAAAAGTACATAAAATTATATTTCACTAATAACTTCTGATTTTTTCTTTTTTTTTCCTGTTATTGAATTATTATTTCTTGTAAATTTTTTTATTTTCATCTTAGAATAAAACGATTTAAAAATAATTTAGTTAAATATCTGTAATATAATAAAAACATAATTTATTATCATTATTTAAATAAAACATGGTTTTCAAGAATATAAGATCTAAATAAAAATATAACGAAATTAATATTTTTTAATTTATATAATGCAATTTACATAAAAATTATTCAAAGATAATATCTTATAGGTTACTATCATTTAATGAATATCAGTATTCTTGATTGGAAATTCGTTACAACATCTCAACCAAGAATGTTTCAATCCTTACGAATTTTCCCCGTTATTTCATTAATGCTATAAGGGAGGACGTTAAAGAGAACTTACGGAATTTTAAAATTCCGATTAAAAAGAGATCACATACTGAAAAATCTGGAAATGATCTCTTTAAGCCAAACAATATCGATGTACCAGGACGTGATGCAATTTCGAAAATAATCTTTTTTGAAGCGCTAAGTAGATATTTTTGCAACCTTACTATTAGTTGTAGCTACCGATATGCTTGGCTAATCATTTAATAGAGCAGTGTTTGGTTAGAACAGTGACTGAAAATAAGCAACAATTTTATGCTGCTCAGACACAGATTTTAATTTTTTCTTTGCTGTGCATCCTTTAACTGCAGGTGGAAAAAAAAAGATGAAATCAGTAATTTTAGGATGACTGTAGATTTACGTTGTGAGTAGCATATTTCTTTAGGTTTCATTCGGCATAATAAGATTAAGTAGTAGTAGCACCTAGCACAAGATTCAGAGAATATTTTATTTAAGCAGAAGTTCATCGCTTCACATTTTATATTTGTTATATTACGTTACAGGAATTGATAAAAGAGCAGAATTGATGCGGAACAGATTGCAACGTAGACTTCCATACCACATCTGGTCTTTTATCGAATCGGTAATAAAATCGCAGAGCTGGTTAATGTTGTACCATCACTGTGCTTCGTCCTGATAAAATAATGTAATGTAATTTTCTAGATAAACATTCAATTTATCTCTGAAAAATCGCTGGAGATATCTATATTTGTTGTTTTTTTCGTAAAAAATACGACTTAATTCCTTTATGTATATTCCATATCATTCTGTCACGTTTTACAATGTGTAACGAACGCTGGTGGTGGGAAAGACATGGATTCTTTCCGATGTAGCAACCAAAGTTTTATTAGTTAATGTAAAAATTTACATGAAACTGGGTTTCACCAAAAATCCAGTGATTTTTTTCCAATAAACTCTAATTTTTGTGTCATCTTACTTAAAACTGTTCACCAAAAATAATTTTCTGATTGAAAATTACACGTTTTCATTTATAGGACTGACTGAATCTTTTCAATACTCTGTCCAATCTGTAACGAGACAGTTATAACGATTACAGCATGTCCTATACAGAATGTTGTGAATTCAGTTGAAATGAATATCTGATTGCTTCGACAATCTTTGGAGTAGGGATTTTCTGTATTAGATCTGTATCTTTCTTAATAATGGACTTTTTAACTTCAGATCTTTACAGCTAAAATATAAGCTTTACAGCTGATAAAACTGCACAGTGCTGATAAAATTGAATATAACAATGAAATTCTCGTCGTAACATTTTACAACTATTGTATATATAAAATCTTTTACCGTTAATCCACGATTTATTCTCGACTAACTTTCCATTGTATTTAAAGGATATTGACAAAACAAAATGACGTAATAACAGTTCTGCCAACTCAAATTATATAGCTTTGTAGCGAAAGATTCAAGATCATCCGTTCACTGGCGTCGTTCGTTGAAGTATTTTATTTAGTAGAATATGTTACTAAATACTCAAGTTTTTTAGTATAAAAATATTTTATCATATAAAAAAATAAAAATTAGTAAGATGTAGGGATTTTTCTTTCGTTAATCATAACTTAATCATACTTTTTCTTCTTTTTAAGTGTTTTTTAATCATTAAAATTCAGTACTATAATTCTACGAAAACGTATATTTAGAAAGGGAGCCGATGATAAAAATAAATAAAACATTATAAATGACATTTTGCACCATTATGAGATTTATAAATTTAGATATTAATAATCTTTTCTTTAAATCATTCATAATTTTTGGTATGTTTAATTCACCATATAAGCTTCGAAGCTTGTGCATGAGATCATGAATTGGCCATTTTGTAGGTTATGAAAAAGTCATTTTTTTTTTTTTTTTTTTTTTTTTTTTTTTTTCCTCCGGCACCACCCTTAGGTTATGCTTACAGGGGAGCGGAGGGATAATAGGAGGCTGGGGGCAAGAA